>DF365222.1:5648-26830 GCA_000787875.1 Solanum virginianum
TTTTATTGTCTGTTGATGGTACGGACTATTCATCCATATATGCATGAGGGTTTTACACGTATAAGGAAAGAAACTAATAAGGGAATCATTCCAAAAAGGAAAGAAATTAATAAGAGAATATTCCTATTCTAATATAACCTCTAGGTAAAGGAAAGAAATTAATAAAAATATATTTGTACCAAAATAATAATAATAATAATAATAATAGTAACCGCTGACAGTTCCTATTCTAATATTCCCCTCAAGCTGGTGCATACAAGTCTTATGTACCTAGATTACTTTAAATGTACTTAATACGAGAACCGATGAAGACCTTAGTGAGATATCTGCAAGTTGATCACCCAACTTCACAAAATTGACAGTCAATCTCAATGTGTTTAGTCTTCTCATGAAATACTAGATGTGATGCATAATATCGGTCAATCTCAATGTGCTTGGTTTTCCCATGAAATAGGCTAAACTGTTGAATTAGATGCATAATGTCAACAAAATTTAGAGTGATAAATTTTTGAATTAGAGTGTTAATATGCTAGAGTGCTGAATTAGGAAGGAATGGAGGTCACACATTAGGGTAGAAGGTTAATAGGCTAGTAGAAGTAGGATGTCGTCTTGGCTTATGATGTAGTAGGTAGTAGGATTAGTCGCTTCTTTATATATTATGTTGTTACTGCCCATCATTTTTTTTAATTTGCACCGGGTGTCCGAGTCTCTTAGAGCCCCGACTAATCCCGGGGGTGCACAAGCCCTCGGCAGGGAGTTTCCCGCAAGTGCACCACTGTTAATTCAGGTTTTACCCAGTCCGATGATCCTCAGAAATTGTTTGCATCCAGTGGGTTTCGATCTTGAGACCTTGAAAGGGAGCAAACCCCAAGGCTCAAGTCTATTACCACCAGGCCAACCCTTGAGGGTTATTGCCCGCCATTTATTTTGCTACTTTTATTTTTATTTGTAGAATTGTCAATGTGTCATTGCTCTTTATTCTAGTCAATATTCTACATCTATTATTCCCTCTGTCCCATTTTATATGCACCCTTTCTTTTTAAGTCCGTCACTAAAAGAATGTCACATCACTCTGATAGCAAACAATTTAACTTTAAAGTTCCCTTTTACCCTTAATGAAATAATTCTCAGCCACACAAATATCTAAGAATTGTTTTAGACCACAAGTTTCAAAAGTCTTCCTATTTTCTTAACGTCGTGCCAAGTCAAAGGATACCACATAAAATAGGACGAAGGTAGTCTTTTTCTTCTTTAGGGGCTGTTATATTTGAGCTCCACAAATAGCCTCTCTATTTCTATGAGGTAGTGGTAAGGTCTACGTACACTCTACCATCTCCAAACCCCACTTATGGGATTTCACTGGGCATGTTATTGTTGTTTTTGTGTTGAACTTCCCCAACCAAGCATGCCAAGATTGTTTTAGACCACAAAGTAATTTACAAAATCGACATACAAGGCTACCAAACTCCCCCTAAGCAACAAAATTAGGTGGTTTCTCTATATAGGCTTCTTCCTCGATGTGGAGGAAAAAATTCTTAATATCCAATAAATTAAAAGGCCAATAGAGAACCACAACCACAGATAGAAAAAGGCACATCTATGCTATTTTAGCCATGAGAGAGAAAATATCATTGTAACCCAAACCAAATATTTGAGTATATCTTCTTCTTCTCCCTTTTTTCTGGCAACATTAAATCTAAAACATAAAGAAAACACTGCACGAAAACTCAGATTTGCCAAAAACAATACAACGTTCACTGGGAAGTGCTCCAAATCTAGTATAAAATACATGGATCGTCTCGAAATCAAAAAATGAGTAGATCTTAAACAAGTCACCGTAAAACTAACCAAAACATCCTCATACGCTAGATTTGACGGTTAAAAGTGGTTATAATCTGAGAAATAAAATTATATGGGTAGAGTCAGAATCATGGCACAACCCTACAAAGAAAGAGAATTATATGGGTAAGGTTGGAATAATGGCAGACCTTATGCAAATTAGATTTGAGGAGTCATCAAAAATAAGCATAGAACTATGCAAATCAAATATGAGCGGTCACCAAAAAGACACACGGTGCAATGCAACTCAGATATGAGAAAGTAGTTTTGAGAGATCCACCGGTACTACACAAATTAAACAAGTGTAGTCCATAGAGATGCATGATGCTATGCCAAATCAGATATGAGAAAGCAGTTACCAAAAAGATGGCACACGGTGCTACATAAATTAAATATGAAAAAATAGTCACCAAAAAAAGGATCGCAAGCTGCTACACAAATTAAATATGAAAAAGTAGTCACTAAAAAGTTGGCACGGTGCTACACAAACACTGACGGATATAGGGTTGACATAAAACAGCCTTAGAAAGTCACTGAAAATTGACGCACGGTGACCTCTTTGACTAAGTTTTTCTTCCCCTGAATATAGGGATTATGCATATATCATTGGTCCTACTATTGTTAACATAACCAATGGCCAGACGGGCAGCATATGTGGGCTAGACAAGTGGCGACAGTGAGTTTTTTTTTTTTTATTTTCTACCAAAATCGTAAAAACTTTGATACTATGTGAGAGATATAGGAGAAGAATAATATGGATTGTTTATACATTATTACAGACCCTATTTATAGACACTACATTAGACTCCTTTTCTAACTAGGACACTACAATATAATCCTTTTCCAAGTAGAATTCTATTTACTATATCTATTCCTATTACATTTCTAAGTAGGATTGTATACATTATTCTTATTTCTATTCCTATTCTAACTATACCCTAGAAGTTGAAAAGTCGAAATGCAAAAAGAATGTGTAGAAATGGTTCTGGTGCAGGGTCTACGAGCCACATCTACGAGTCATAGTTGCATCTACGAGGTAGATGGGGATTGTGGACGAGGCCTGGAAGTCTGAAAAAAATTGGAAAAAAGCTAGGTTATACGACTCATAGGAAGTTTTATGGGTCGTAGATGACCCTCACGGATGAGATACTGAGACTTGATTTTTGGGGTCCAACAAGAGGGACAAAGTTCACAAATCGTGATTGGTTCTACGAGCCGTAGAATGGATTTGTAAAACACCACTAACACTTGGAAAATTTGTGAAGTCAAGGGCAACTGTAAGAGTGAGGTTTACGGGTCATAAACAAAAATACGGGTCATCATTTGGTTTCGTGGATCGAGGGTGAAGACTGCATGTTGCATGACTTTTTCTACGGACACGCAGGATGGTCCGTAGATCATTTAACAAGTCATAGAATGTTTCCTGATATATGAAACTACGGGTCATTGTTTGGTTTTGTGGATCGAGGGTGAAGACGGCATGTTGCAGGACTTTTTCTACGGACACGCAGGACGATCCGTAGATCATTTTACAAGTCATAGAATATGTTCCTGATTTACAAAACTACAAGTCATCGTTTGGTTTCGTGGATCGAGGGTGAAGACTGCAATTTCCAGGACTTTTTCTACGGACACGCAGGACGGTCCGTAGATCATTTTACAAGTCATAGAATGTGTTCCTGATTTTAGATGTCGAGACGAAAATTTGGGCTAGTTCTATGGACAGGAATCTTTAGTCCGTAGATGGAACTACAGACTGTAGATGACCCTCGTTATACCTACCGACAGTAATTTCTCAAGGTTATTTTAGTCTTTGCCCATCATTTTAACTTCCGTACTATGTCATTTTGGGTTATTTTAAGGGATATTTGGGAATTCTTATCAACTTAATCTCTCATTCTCTCAACTCCTACCCCAAATTAGGAAATTCTCCCAAGGCTTTTCTCCCCAAGGTCATCTTCCTCGTCAAGCTAGGATTCCAAGGATTCAAGACTCCTTTTCCAACTAGGACACTACAATACAATGCTTTTTCAAGTAGGATATTCATCTATGGGTTCCTTTTACCCATGGAACCCAAAGGTTTTTCCACACCTCCATTTCAATTTCTTCTAAATTTTACTTAGGGTTTTATGATTCCTCTTGGGTTCTTTCAATTAAATTTAACTGATGATATCTCACTTGATCAAGCATGAATTCATTCAAATTACATGATTTTAAGTTGATTTCTTATGAACTCATGCTTTTTACCCTAAATTATTATGATTTGTGATAATGACTTTTCAAGGATTGAATGCATGGTTCCAAAAATGATATAATGTTTTTATGATATCTCTTAAGGAAGAATGAATAAATATGGAAGGATCATGAAAGAATGATGGTGAAAGGTATTCTTGCCCAAGTATGGATTCGTAATGATGAAAACTATGAGAAATATGAGAGAAAAATATTATTGAATTGTATTTTAACATTACTACATAGATACCCTATTTATAGACACTATAATATAATTCAAGTACAAGTTGGAAACAACATACTACTCCTATTCCTATTCTAACACTCTCTCTCAAGCTGGTGCATACAAATCATAAGCACCTAGCTTGTTACAGATATACTTAATACGAGTACCATTGAGGGACTTGGTGAAGATATCTACAAGCTGATCACTGGACTTCACAAACTTTGTCATAATCTCTCTTGAGAGTATCTTTTCTCTGACAAAGAGACAATAAATCTCAATGTGCTTGGCCCTTTCATGAAACACTGGATTTGATGCAATATGAAGGGCCGCTTAATTATCACACCAAGTTCCACCTGATCAACTTCGCCAAATTTTAGCTCCCTCAATAACTAGTTGATCGAAATAAGCTCGCAAGTTGCTGTAGGATTGCTCAATATTCTACCTCTGCACTCGACAGAGCAACCACATTCTATTTTTTGCTCTTCCATGACACAAAATTAACTCCGACTAACACACAATATCCGCATGTAAACCATCTATCCGAGGGTGATCCTGCCCAATCAGCATCGGTATATCCTGCGATATGCTCATGGCCTTGATCTTCGAAAAGTAGTCCTTTTTCGGGCACTGACTTTATATATTGTAAAATACGAACAACTGCATCTCAATAACTATCACATGGGGAAGTCATAAACTGACTACAACACTCATAGGGAACGAGATGTCAGATTTAGTCACTGTGAGATAATTTAACTTTCCCAACAACCATCTATACCTTTCAGGATTACTAAGTGTGGCTCCCTCTGACCTAGAAGCAGTTTAACATTCAGATCCATAAGAGTGTCAATGGGTCTACATCTTATCATTCCTGTCTCCTCAAGAATGTCTAACGCATACTTGCATTGAGAAATAACAATACCTAATCTAGACTGAGCAACCTCAATACCTAGAAAATACTTTAATCTACCAAGGTCTTTAGTCTGAAAATGCTTAAAGAGATGTTGTTTCAAACTAGTGATACCATTTTTATCACTGCAAGTGATAACAATGTCAACACAAACAACCAAACAAATACACAAATTTGGTGCAGAATGCTGATAAAATATAGAGTGATTAGCTCCACTATGAGTCATGCCGAACTCCTGAATTACTGTGCTGAACTTTCCAAACCATGCTCGATGAGACAGCTTCAACCCATAGAGCGACTAGCGCAATCGGCATACAAGTCTACTATTGGCCAGAAATTGCCTGGAAACACTGAAAGTCTCTGAAAATTGCTTGAAATCGCCGGGACTCTGATTCCGACGATTGGATCTAGGAAAAAATTGCATGGATAGCCTTGGAACGAAGAGGCAACCCTGCTAGGAAAAAAATATTGAAAAAACTCACTGAAAACTGCCACACACGCTGGCGCGTGAAACACGTGGCGATGTAGATCTGGGGCTTCTGGTGGCGCGTGAGGGCACATGACTCAACAAACTTCAGAGGAGCTCACTGGGGTTTGCTCGCCTGAGTATTCCGCACCTCGTGATGGTGTTGGTTTTGCACAACTCTCACAAAACAAAAAAGGATGCACACCACCCTTTGAGGGTTACTGGAAATTGACTAATTTTCTTTCTTGTAAGTTTCTCACCAATGCTCCGACACCATGTGAGAAATATGAGAAAAATATTATTGAATTGTGTTTTTACATTACTACGTAGAGACCCTATTTATAGACACTACAATATAATCCAAGTACAAGTTGGAAACAACATACTACTCCGATTCCAATTCTAAATAGATTATATACTCCTATTCCTATTCTAAAAGAAACGATAATTCTCGTATTACATAAATCATTATGATAGGAGTTATTATATGACTAAACCTTTATGAAACGGATTGGTAGTTAATTATTGCCTTTCCACATGTTAAGCTTTATGATTTTTGATAATATTCCATTGGAATTTGACACCGAAAAGCCTTAGAGGTGGAGGCTTGGTAAGGGAGTCTCTAGTAGCCACCCTAGACCCATAACTACATGCCACTGTAGGTTACTGTCTTAATGACTTGCTAGTGGATTCACACATAGCCTATGTTATGACCCATTTGCGGGGTAGAGTACCTTGGAAAGTAGTCTCCCCTTTCTCCAGTGTAGGGGTAACATCAGAATTCTATGTTATAGCTCCCATGATCTTATTGTTGACTAAGATTAATACCCCACAAATGATTATAATTTCTTACGACTTACACTTCTTTAATGGTTTTCAATGAGAAGAATATCGAATATCTTACTAAGTTATATGTGGTGTAATGTTGGATATTTTTTTTTGTTACTGTGATGTGGTTACTAGGGGCATACCAATGTTGTCGTAATGTGTTAGGGGCTTTGTACACGCTGCCGTAGTATACTTTTAGAGCATTATACATGCTGCTATGGACTTGTTGGGGTGATGGGTTGATCTCCTTCGCTACCGTTTATGACAAGTTTTGAGTGTGGATTGAATTAAGACACATAGTGACCTTTTTGAACATTTGTTTGAACTTATTGAGCTTATTATGAAGTATATTCTTGTGTATATTATTTATGTATATCCGTGGTGCAAATGTATTTTATAACTCTTGCTCCAGGGGTATTAAAGTAGCGAGTCGAGGATCTTACTGGGTTATATTTATATATATCTCACTCCTTACTTGCATGTCAATGCAGATACTGTTGTAGAGAGTGAGACTTGTGGCTGATAAGTTTGTCCCCGTGGACTCTGTTGTTGAGGTGAGCCTTCGCATTGTTCGTGGAGGCTACTATTTCAGCTCCATACTTATATTTTTTTCTTGGGAGTTTGCATGCCCAACTGTTGAACTCATGTCACTCTATTAGATGCTCCATGATCTTATTGTGGGATTTGGGCTAGAGATATTTTGTTAAGTGACCTTTTTCCTTTCATAAATTGATATGCGATTTTTGTTTGGTAGTTACTCTGTTCTTATGAGTATTGATAAGTTTTGGAGTTGCACATATTGCATGTCGCTACTTAGATAATTTGGATACGTGTATGAATGGTTGGTTCTCCCGACAGATGGTATTGGTGAGTGCCAGTCACACCTAGGGGGTATTTTGGGATGTGACATTTTACATCTTCATGCATAATCAGTGGACAACTCCACACATAAAGTTACTTTGTCAACCGGCTTGTTTTAAAAGATCAATAATGATGATGGAACTAATATTTTGGAAATATTTTAAGCACTTCTTACTGATCAATTTAGCAGTCTTTCAAATATTTAACTCTTGATTTTTACACAACTCAGAAAAGATCAAGTACTCCTGATAAGGGGGAGTACATTATGAATATGTTTGCAGCACAATAAGATATATACACGGAAGACAATTTTCCTTAAAGCAGTTGTTCCAGGGTGGAACTGGGACATGTTAGGCATGTAAGCAATGACAAAAATCACTAGTTTTAAGATTTTGGTTACCGTATCTCAAGCATGTGCAGAATAGACCAAATAAAATCCTACTACATGAGCAAATTATGGATATGGTTTTCTATTCATGTCTTTCATTGGTAAACTCCTCAAATATATGTAAACAAAGTGTCTCTTCTTGGAATGCAGCTCATGATTTCATTGGGCTGTCAATTTTTTTGCTTCAAATTAACATGAACACTTTCATCTGCTTTCATCTCTTGAAAAATTCTAGGTACCTAAAATCTATTACTGGACATATGCAGCAATTATATTTTCTTACTTCCGCAATAGCTAAATTGGGAAACTAGAGTTTCATAATGTAATTCCGAGATTACTAAGTAGTACTTTAAAAAACAGAGTTAAAAAATGGTGAATACCATGCAGATAAACTAACAGAAGGAGATGTCAAATTTCAGTAAAAGTCAATGCAGTATATTTGAACATTATATGAATATTCTGCAATGAGATTCAGTCAGGTATATTGTTTGGATTATGCAGCTAAAAAGTATAAACTTATAAAGAGGTACAACAGCGTTCCCATTAAAGCAGAAAATAGAGTGAAATAGTTCCAATTAAAACTTTCCATCTATAATCTCAGAAAATGTTGAGCAGAAAGTTTTCATATAAAAGAAAAAGTACCTGAGAAGTAAAACTTTCCTGCAGAGCTTGAACCTTATGAGGAGAAAGATGATCCTCAAAATCACCATGTCCTAGTTGACCATATTTGCTCCAACCATATGTATACAAAGCACCAGAAGAGGAGATGCAGATAGTATGACGCCAACCACATGCAACCATGAACATCTTTTCTCCCTGCAAATCAAGATATCAGAGAAAAGCCGGGGCTAAAAAAGGAAAAACAATTAGATGAAGCACCACCAGACTGCAGAAGGTTATATACAACAGTCTGTACAAAGTATAGCTGAAGATCTATCTCAAGATCAAAGCAAACAGAATAGTTCACTATGAAATTTAACATAAGAAGATATATAAGCAAAATTCAATATTTCAGTCAACATGTTGAAACAAAAGGTCCATTATCACGAGAGCGTATTAAGAGTATAGGTTAAAAAATTAAAAAAAAATAATGCTAAACCAACAGTGTACCTTATTACTAACTATTTGATTATATAATGATTTCCACAAACTGATTAAACATTTTAGTTCAACATGTTGAAACCAAGCAGGCCAACTATTGCAAGAATGCATGTCAGGAAACAGGTGAAAGAAGTTAAATTAATACCCCCTCTGTCCCATTTTATGTGGTGCCCTTTTCTTTTTAGCAGTACAAAAAAGAATGTCACCTTACTCTAATTGGAAATAATTTAACTTTAAAATTTTCCTTTTCCTTTAATGAAATGATTCTCAGCCACATAAATAATAAATACTTAAGAATTGTTTTAGACCACAAGTTTCAAAAGTCTTCATTTTCTTCTTAAATATTGTGCCAAGGCAAAGCATGCCACATAAAAAGGGATAGAGCAAGTACATGAAACAAGAAGCCCAAAATTTGCCTTAGGTAACCAATACACTTCTTTCAATAGATACTAGAAGATGAACAACATAATCACTTTCAACAACTCAAGGATGCTTGAAGTTCAAAATAGTTACACGTAAGGAAATCAACACTACTCATCCAAAGAAGGCATTGTTTTCATGTCCTTAGCAGAGTCGACTTAGCATTAGCTATATAACAGTATAAAATATCTACAGCTTTCATTCAACCAAAATCAGCTGAAGATTTTGAGAAGAAAAAAGTATTCTTTTAATTCAATTCTTTGCTTCTTACTCCCTCCCTTCCCCTCTCCCTCCCCCAAAGTAACTAAGATCCCCTCCTACTAGTGTAGGTAACTGGATATAGATCTTAAGTCGTCTAGAGATCCAGCCTGATCCACATCTATACAGAAGCTAGGCTTCTATGACGGGCTGACCATGAGCAGATGAGTGTAGGAAAACAGATCGTCCCTGAACCAGACTGCAGATATTTAAAGCAGTTGTTCCAGGGTGGAACTGGGACATGTTAGGCATGTAAGCAATGACAAAAATCACTAGTTTTAAGATTTTGGTTACCGTATCTCAAGCATGTGCTGAGAATCTTGAGGATCATGCATGAACTAATTCACCAAGTTGACTGCATAGGGTATATTGAGCCCTCGGTGAGAAATATATATGAGGCTTTAACCAGCCCTCCATACCTCTCTTCTCAACAAACTCTCCAACCCTTATTTATAACTTGTGATTGCTTTCAATGGAAGATCCTTCTAGTTTGCAACCTGTCTGCCAATTTATCTGAAGAGATCTAGAATATAATCTCTTTTTTTTTCTTTTGACAAAGGTAATTGTTGGTTCTTTAATAAAGAAAACTAAGAACATAACCGAGAAAGACTTTGAGACAAAAAATATTGCATTGCTGTCAAAGGGAATGAAAATAACCGAGAAAGACTTTGAGACAAAAAATATTGCATTGTTGTCAAAGGGAATTATTTTATTAATAATTCACAGACATACATTTATAGCTATAGATTCTAACTAGAAAACAAAAAAATATGCTACTAATCTTATCCATAAAATTCAAATAAAAAATAAAAAGAAACTAGTTCCTTAATTCAAGCCACATAGGACAACTTAGCCACTCACAAATTGAATTTCTATAAAAGAAATCTTTTAGAGTAAATGTAGTTAGTTGTTTTATTTCTACAATACCCTAAGACATCTTCAACACTCCTCCTTGGATCAGGAATTGTAGATTTCAGTCTCATCTGAAATTGACATCATGAATAAATATGCCAATTCATCTTGTCTTGCAAGGCTAGTGCACATCTTCTGTTGGATTAAAAAGAAGTCTTACTTCTCATTTCAACTTGTAAAATTTCCTGCTTATTAGAATCAAAGATTCGACAATTTGTCTCCAAATAATAATATAAATCTTTTTTCCATTAGCTGGCCAACACTCAATAAACTTCTATCAATATCAGGCACGTAACGAACTTCTAAAAGTATTTTTGTACCTGAACTTGAATTAATTGCAACAGACCCTTTTCCTTTTGCAAGAATACAATCATCATTTCCAATTTTGACTTTCTTATTTTTCATAGGCATAAACTCTTTAAAAAACTTTCTGTCATTATGAGGAGAAAGATGATCCTCAAAATCACCATGTCCTAGTTGACCATATTTGCTCCAACCATATGTATACAAAGCACCAGAAGAGGAGATGCAGATAGTATGACGCCAACCACATGCAACCTTTTTAGTTGTATAGTAGGTTACCATAAATAAGTAGTCTTCTTCTTCCCTGGTGACTTGAGCAACTGTTTCATCTTTTAGAAATTTGTTTTTGCAAATTGCAGCTTCGTGACCCAGTTGTTTGGAGATCTTGCATAGTGCATCTGGTCTCTTCCAATATTTATATGGAGGATGTCCATTTTTGCCACAGTGCCGACAATGTGGGTAATTCTTCAAGAATTTACCCTTGCTTAGAGTTTTCTGACTAGCTGCTAGTGCTTTTTCAACCATGTCATCTTGCCTCATAAGCCTTTTTTGCTCTTATGTCTGCAATGTATTTAATAATTCTGCCAAGATAATCTTGGACAAATCTTTTGTATTTTCCAAGGTAGTTACAAATATTTTTGTATCTTTCAAGCACTGCAACAAGAATTTTTTCAACAATTGTTGAATCTTTGAATTTAGTGCCAAGCAATCTTACCTTATTAACAATGCCAGGAAGTCGATCTGGGTACTATTTGACGGTCTAAGATCCCTTCAGTTTTTGCAATTCAAATTCCCTTATCAAATTCAACACTTTCATGCCCCGTATTTTTTCATCTCCTGTGTGTTTTCCCTTCAGATAATCCCAAATTTCTTTTGTTGATTTGAGAGCCATAACTCTCATGAAATTTGTTGCAGACACGCCAACAAACAAAGTTGCTTTAACTTTTGATTTTCTTATTTTGTTTTCCTTTTGTTTTTTGATCTGGGCCACCATGGGATTATTGGGCAATGAAAGAACATCATAATCCTCTTCCACGGCCTCCCAAAGATCTAAAACCTCAAGATAAGTCTCTATTCTTACTGCCCAGAGATGATAAATTTCATCATCAGGAGCAATTTAAGAAAAAGTATTTTTGGAATTCATCTCTCACAGGTCCCTCGAGAAAATGGCCCCTAATACCAATTGTTAGTTTTTTAACAAAGAAACTAAGAAAATAGTTGAAAAAGACTTTTGAGAGAAAAATATTGCAGTGTTGTCAAAGGAAATTATTTTATTAATAATTCATATACATTTATGGCTATAAATTCTAACTAGAAAATAGAAAAATATGCTACTAATCTTATCCATAAAATTCAACAAAAAAACAAAAAGAAACTAGTTCCTAAATTCAAGCCATAGGACTCTAATTAAATAATTTAAAGATCCTAAAACTTAGCTACTCATAAATTGAATTTCTATAAAAGAAATCTTTTAAAGAAAATGTAGCTACTTGTTTTATTTTTGCAATATCCTAAGACATATCTTCAACAATAATGTTGTATTCCTTGGCATTAAGGCTATGCTGGCAACCTCCAACTATGCCCAGAATTACACAAGAAAGGATAAAAATAGAAGAAGAAAAAGAACTAAATACTTACAAAGCACCTATAAAATCTACCAACTGATCAGCTACTATTACATCTGCTTCTTTACACCAAAGCTACATTGTTGCAGAGAAACTGCTCATCTACCGCAATAGACTTATGGAACGACTCCTCTTTTACTTCTCTTCTTTCTTAAAAAGATACCTCTCAGCTATGAGATTACAAATGTTTATACGAGTTCTAAGGCTTCAGAGAATTTGGAAGGAAATTAGTTAGAACTGTTCTCCTGAAATGAACAGTGTCCTTCCTAATAGATTTACAGAACTTTTTTAGTTACTTAACTGCCTGCCAGCTCAGCTAATTCTTTTAACGAAAGTAAACAACTATAGGTGTTATAATTGAGATCATAACAACGTCTGCCCCTTAAGAATCCTTGTCCTCAAGGATTAAAGTCTGAAAACTTCACTTGGAACTCTTGCAGACCCTCCCATGTGTTGTCTTTAACAAGGGCAGTGAACAACTTGACCAGGCCTTGAGTTACTGGCACACCCTTTTAGGAGCCAACCTCCTATCCAAAATAGATTCAGGAGCCAAGATCACATGGCCAGAGTCGGTATGGACCACAGGTAATTGAGTGGAAGCAGAGTCAGACCCTAGTTTCCTCTTGAACTATGAGGTATGAATGGGACGGATTTTGGATCATGGGGATAGGGGACAGCTCCAGTGTGTAAGCAAATGCTCCAACCGCAGCAATGATCTTAAAAGGCCTCAGAATTAGCAGCTAGTTTCTGAAACGAGTTATCTTTGAGAGACAATAACCCATATGGTTGCAGATTGACATAAACCATGTCACCGACTGCATAAGACCCGTTTGTCCTCCTCCTGTCTGCATGAACCTTCATCCTGCATTGAGCTTTCTCCAAATGAGACTTCACTATTCTCAGGGTAGCCTCTCTAGCCTGTTAGGTCCTATCAACAGTTTCTAGAGCTGCGTCAAAGGCATATAACGCAGTAGAGGTGGGGGCTTTTGACCAGAGACCACCTCATAGGGTGTGACTAGGGTTCATAAATACTCCTCTTACTACAGGACAGTTGAGTGGAGGCATGGAAAATGATGTTGTGCCAGCATTCAGCAAGGGGAAGCCACTGAGGCCACAACTTAGGCTTCTCATATACCTGAGATAACAATCAAGACACATGTTTGACCACTTCTGTCGCCCATCAATTTGAGGGTGATAACCTGTGGATGTGAGGAGTGAGACCTTCTGCAACCTAAAAAACTTCTTCCAAAATCTACTAGTAAAGACCACATCCCAGCAAGATATAATGGTCTTAGGCATGCCATGTACCTTGAATAGTGTTCATAAAGGCCTGAGCCACATCTATGGAAGTGTATGGGTTCTTTAAAGGAATGAAATAAGCTACCTTGCTAAGTCTGTCAACCACCACAACGATCACCTCTTTCCCAACAGCTTTGGGAAGTCCATTGAAATGTCTTGCCATATCCTCTCAGGAATTGGAAGAGGCTGCAACAAAACCTAGGAGTGCCACATCGTCACATTTGCATCTTTGACAAGTGTCATATTCCCTAACAAATGTATAAACATCCTGCTTGCTTTTCTTCTAGAAGAAATCTTGTTTGAGCCTTTCTAAAGTTGCATTTATACCTGAATGAACACCCAACACACTCATGGTAAAAAGCAAACGGTTACCTCCTAAAGTCTGCAATTTGTCCCACCAACATGTTGCCCTTTCTACCCAAAACATCACCTAAATTTGTAGCGAGGTTTGTGGAAAAACCTCAAATGTATGTCATGCAATAGTTTTTGCAATGATGGATCATGTGCCCAAGATTGTTTGACTTCACGTAGTAGTGGAACATGCACACCAGAAACGTTGCAGAATTCAACTAGATTATCCCTCCTAAATAAGGCATCAACTACGATGTTTTCTTCCCTTTCATTGTAATTGATGTCATAGTACATCCCATCAAGATTCACCAACCAGTTCTGCTCACTAGGAGTGGTGATCCTTTGTTCAAGTAAAAACTTGAGGCTGTGATGATCAACTTTTATGGTAAAGTGTCTGCCTAACAAATAAGGCCTCCATTTCTGTACATCCATCTTTCCTTGCTGAACATCTTAATAGTAGGGGGTTGAAGCCCCTTCAACAGCACCCTATGCCCCATTAGAGTAAACTCCATTTTCAATGGTCTGAAATTCCACATTATATCCCCAGTACCCTGTTACAACCCCCAATGGGGAATATTAGCATGTTGGATTCAAACACCACACCTTGTATCTTACAAGTTGAACCCTTACAGACATAGTTGCAGTTCATTTTATTGCCATCAGCCATAGACACAACAAAAGGATTTATATCAGATAAAGAACATCCTAACTTCTATGGCTGTATTATGATCCAAAAAAAGTTATGTGTATTGCCTGTATCAATCAGGACTTGAATGGCCTTTCCCTTAACAGAAGCAGTTACCCTCATAGTCCTAAAGTCACAAGTGCAATTCAGGCATGGACTGAGACATGAGGCATAATTGATCCTTCAGAGTGAGTAACTAAGCCATGTGCCATCATAGGAAACATTTCTGCAGAATCGAACACGCACTCCATTTTCTTCCTCCTGTATTATCACTTCTTCCAATTCTAAGGAAAACAGTTGTCTCTTATTTCTACACGCATGAGTAGCACTGAATTTCTCATCATAATTAAAACATAGGCCCTTGGCTCTTCTTTCCTCCATCTCACCAGGGCTCAGAAATCTTGGTTTAAAGCCTTTGGAATTTGGTGGTGGTGCTTTTGGTTGAATGGGTTTAGGAAGGAAATAATTTGGTGTAAGCTGGGAGGTAGGTTGATGGAACTAGTCTTTGAATTAGATGCTGATGCATAGGAAGGATTGGTTAGGTTTTTGGTTGGTGGTTAATTCAGAGAGATGGTTTGCTCCAGATTTTTGGCCAAACTAATGGCTCTTTGTAAAGAGTTTGTTCCAGAATTTTGGCCAAACTAATGGCTCTTTGTAAAGATCTAGGAGCAAACATCCATAGAGGCAATCCAATTTCAGTTTTCAAGCCTCTTATGAAGCAACCGACTACATACTCATCAGCTTGTTCCAACCTAGTTAACAATTCATCAAATGAATCTACATAGTCTTGAACAAAAGATACATGTCTCAGGTCCTTAGAATCTCCCATTGGATCATCAAAGAGCTTTGGACTGAATCTGGAATACAAATACCTTACATACTCTCCCCAACATGGCCATTCACTTGAGAGTTTGTTCTTCATGAAGGTGTGATGCCACTGGGGTGCTTTACCTTCCAACCTACAAGATGCTAGCTTAATCCCTAGCCATTGTTGGGGTCTCATCTGCATCAAAAAAATGCTCACCCCTGTAGATCCATTCTTGCAACCCAATCCCATCAAACTTGAGAAATTCCATCCGATTATTTCTAGAGGGCAATTCGTACCCCTCTTCCCTTGCATTTTCTCTGGAATTTTTAGCTCCCATCCCTCCACAAGCTTGATCTCCCACTTCATTTGAAACTTCTCTTGCCCCATTTGCAACTTGGTTATTACCAGCAATCATGGTGCTTATCAATTTCTTGACATCATTCATGGCACTTGCTACTTTAGCATCCACCATTTTACTCAATTCTAACACAGATTCACCCTTTTAAAGTATCTATCTCCTTGTGCAATTCCTTTAACCTAGTGTTGTAATCACCCATTTTCACAGGTCGGAGAAGCCCTGACTATGATACCAATGATACAACTTCACATTTAGTGGGGAAAATTTGGGGAAAAATGACAATTGTTGCAGACAAACTGCTCCTCTACAGCAATAGAGCAGAAGAATTATGGAACAACTAATCTTTTACTTCTCTTCTTTCTCAAAGAATACCTCTCAGCTATGAGATTACAAGTATTTATACTAGTTCTATGGCTCCACAGAATTTGGAGGGGAATTCAGTTAGAACTGTTTTTTTGAAATCAACGCTAATGTCCTTCCGAACAGATTTACGGAACTGTTTTAGGAGGTTGTTTGGATAAGCTTTTTTAAGTGACTTATAAGCCAAAAGTAGATACCTACCTACTTTTGGCTTTTGGCTTTTGGCTTCTTTTAATACTTTTTAAGCCTAAAATAAGGTGCTTAAAAGCACTTTGTGCCTTTACCACACTCTTCTAAAAATTAAAAAGTACTTAAAAGCCAAAAACAGTTAAAATAAGCCTATCTAAATACCCTCCTAGTTACTTAACTACCTGCAGCTCAGCTAATTGTTTTAATGAAAGTAACCAACTATAGGTAAAAACAGTTATAATTGAGATCATAACATCTGAACCTACCTTTGGTGCTTGAACATTGACGAAACAGGGCTGTTTAGGATTGGAAAAGGCCTATGATACTAAGGAAATAAAACTATCCTGAGAAGTCATAGGAAATAGTCCTCTGCCTGCAAGACTGATGGGTCACCAGAGGTAAAGCCTATGTTGCACAGACACTTCACTCTCGATGCCGCAATTCTTCAAAATATACTATTTCGGAGAATCCGACACTCACCCATTGACATTTTTGAAGAGTCCGAGCAACATACAGCCACTAATTGGGTGGGATGGCACATGCAGCGGTCTTTGACGGAGCTGTTTGTTGGGGTTTGGTCACTGGCAACAGAGATGCCCGTGGTGATGTTGATTTTTGCACAACACTAGCCAAAAAGGATTGATGCATATAGCAACCCTTTTGATGTAAAGGGTAAAGAAGAGGCAAGAAACTATACACCTTGAAAGATAAGTGGAACTAAGTACTGAGATGGAGAAACCCACCACAAAAAGCATCAACTGTTTAGATACCATGATGATTTTTGAGACAGAAGAAATTGTCTTCTTATTTTAGTATGTATTACGTACCATGAGCAAGGGGATTCATACAAATCTCCTATCGCTAATTTTAGGAAACAGAATAAAAGCAGTATAGCAATTAAATAAAATCTTCCTAGGATCAAGCTACTAAACAAATCAAGCTCAATCAATATCCACATAAACAAGTGGCTTAGTGATTAATGAAGAGGTTTTGAATCATGAGATCTCAAGTTCAAATTCCAGCCGAGACAAAAAAACACTAGGTTATTTATGTCCTATCCTACCCTCGGTGTATATTGTCAACTGTAACCGGTGAAAAAAGAATAAGACACAATGTGAACAATTCAAGGTATTGATGTTTTTGCACAATGTTTTAAGGCACTATTGTCATTCTCCTTAAATCCTTTTGTTTGAAGCCCAAGGCATAACTCAAAAGTGATTACAACAACACAACCATTTGACTTGTCCACTATGATTTCCAAATATTTTCTCCAAATAATTTCCATGGACATTTGATTTTCACCCTTTCCACAATTCCTTTTAATCCAAAAGAACATTGAGCAGAACAAGAATTTCTGATACAAAAAGAAAATTGAAAACAAATACTCCCTCCGTTTCCATTTGTTTATCCTAGTTTGACTAGTCACCAGTGTAGTCAAAGCCCTAAAGTGAGGCTCAAAACGTGTTGTGCGCTTCGCCTCACTTTATGCGTGCTTCAATGCCATTATCAAGGTTCTAAGGCAAATATTTCCTTGTCAATGAGCCTCTTCAGAAGTAGTGACACTAAACAATTGATATTTAACTTTACCA
Source organism: Solanum virginianum (assembly GCA_000787875.1). Taxonomy (NCBI): domain Eukaryota; kingdom Viridiplantae; phylum Streptophyta; class Magnoliopsida; order Solanales; family Solanaceae; genus Solanum; species Solanum virginianum. Next base: position 23,654 of record DF365222.1, read on the forward strand.
TAATTATTTTCAATTTCTTTGGTCATATATTTTTTATTCATGTTTATAATTATTAGTCCTCTTGGACTAAAGATATATGTTTGTATTTTTTCCCTTTGCGCCTTTTCTCAATAAAGCCCACCCTTTATTTGCATTTTACACTTAAAGCCCCAACAGACCTTAGAGCTTTTTTGTGCTTTTCGCCTTAAAAGGACTTATAAATCTTGTGGTCTTAAACTGACTAATAAGTATAATGTACCAAAATGTTCTTTAATATGTCATGTGGGACATTGAAATTAAGGAGTTGCCAAATTAGACAAGAGGCAATCTTTTTTAGACTGATTAAAAAGGAAAGGGAAGACATAAATTGAAATAGATAAAGTATTAAACTGTATTGCCAGCAATACATCTTTTTGAGCAATAACAGATACACGTCACATAGATTCTTGCTTACCACGAAACAAAGTCTTAAGATCAGTATTACAACGCTGTCACAGTAGTTAATAAATAGCTGATAATAATCAACAGAAACATTCCATGCAAGATGCCTACCACATTTGCTGAAACTTTTTCTGGAACCAAGCGATCATTTCGGTCACCTAAGCCCAGATTACCATATCGACCCCAACCCCAACCATAAAGTTCACCATCTTCTGTAACAGCAGCTGTATGTTCAGCACCAGCAGCAACCATTTTTACAGGTATTCCCTGCAAAAGTGTTTTGTGACTAAGTAATTTCATATATTAATGTTGAAGACAATTTAATGCTTCAGAAGGAGTTTGAGGACCAGAGATATGGGACAGCGATCAAGCTTTGTGCTAGAGACAAAGCTCCAGGTCCTGATGGTTTTACCATGGCCTTCTATATCCACTGTTGGGAGGTCATTGGTAAAGATGTGACTGCTACAGTAAATAACTTTCATGAGAGATGTGTATTTGAGAAAAGCTTCAATTCTACCTATGTGACTTTAATTCCAAAAAAGAGAAATGGATGCTAAGGAGCTTACTGACTTTAGACCCATTAGCCTAATTGGTAGTGTGTACAGGATCATCTCCAAATTACTCACTGAGAATCAAAATGGTTATGCATAAGCTGGTGGGTCCCCAGCAGTTGGCCTTCATAAAAGGGAGACAAATAATGGATGCCACTCTTATAGAAAATGAACGTATTGACACTAGAACTAGAAGTAGTGTTCCAGACATCTTATGCAAGCTGGACATTCAAAAAGCTTATGAACACCTCAATTGGATGTTCCTGGTAGAGAGCTTATCAAAAAGGGTTTTGGAGGTAGATGGCTAACATGGATGAAGTTTTGCATCAGCACTGTGAAATTCTCAGTTCTTATAAATGGCTCTCCCACTGGTTTCTTCTCTTCATAGAGAGGTTTAAGACAAGGAGGTCCTTTATCTCGGTTCCTTTTTATTGCTGCTATGGAGGGGCTAAATGATATGTTGAAAATTCTGCTTAGGAAAAATTGTGGCTGAGAGGCTTTAGGGTGTCCAGTAGAGTGGGGGTTGATTTGGAGATTACTCACTTACAGTATGCAGATGACACTCTCGTCTTTTGTGATGCAAACAGGAGCCAACTCAAAATTTTAAGGGTGATTTTTGTTCTCTTTGATGCTATCTCGGGGCTTCATATCAATTGGAACAAGAGTTTCTTGTATCCAGTAAATTCATTTATTGATTTACCCTCTGGCTAGTATTTTGGGCAGAAGGATAGGAGACCTACCAACTACATATTTGGGGATGCCTTTGGGAGCCAAAAGCAAATCCATAGGCATCTGGAATTGGGTGATTGAAAAATGTCATTGATAGACTAGATGCTCTGAGAAGAAACTTTCTGTGGGAAGGAAATAGTGAAACTAGGAAGTTCCACCTGTTTAAGTGGAAAACTACAATTGAGAGTAAACAAGCAAAGGGGGATGGGGTTAAGGAATTAAAAAATTCATAACCAGTGTCTTATGATGAAATGGTTGTGGAGATTCACCTCCGATGAGCAATCACTGTGGAAAGATGTAATCCAAGCCAAATATGAAAAATTGAAGGATCACTGGATAACTAAAACGGTCAGCAGCACTTATGGATCACACCTCTGGAGACCCATCAGGAACCTCTGGCCAAAGCTTAGAAGAAACTACAGTATTAAATTAGGTGATGGTACGAAGACCTCTTTTTGGGAAGATAGATGGCTAGAACAAGGATCGTTAAAAGCTTTGTTCCGGGGTATTTTCACCCTAAACCAATAGCAAAGGGCCACTGTGGCAGAGATATGGTCAAATCAAGGGTGGAATCTGAGATTTAGAAGATGTCTGAATGACTGGGAGGTCCAAAGGTTGGTGGGAGGGCCACTGTGGCAGAGATATGGTCAAATCAAGGGTGGAATCTGAGATTTAGAAGATGTCTGAATGACTGGGAGATCCAAAGGTTGGTGGAGTTTCACAAGGTCTTAGGGCAATTCAAAGGAACTACTGATGCACAGGATAGTTTAGGATGGCAAGATCACAATAAAGACAGTTTAAGTGTCAAAAGAGCTTATAAGAAGTTTAACCCTTGTAACAATCAGAGAAATGGGTGGCCATGGAGGCTGATATCGAAAACTAAAATCCCCTAGAAAGTGTCTTGTTTTACTTGGCTTCTTGCAAAGCAGGCAGTTTTGACCCAGGAAAACCTTATGAAGAGAAACATTCAATTGAGTCCTAGGTGCTTCCTTTGTGGTGAAAAAGTAGAGACTATCACACATCTCTTCCTTCACTGTAGGGTAAGTAACATTTTGTGGAATATTTTCATCAATCTGAAGGGCATGAACAGGGTTATGCCAAGGAGAGTTACCCATACTTTGAGGATATGGAGCAGTTACGCAAGCATCACTGGGCATAAGGAGATATGGAAAATCACCCCTGCTTGCTTTGGTGGTCAGTGTGGAAAGAAAGAAATCTCAGATGCTTCCCAGACGAGAGTAATTAAGATGAACTGCTTAGTTTTGGTGTAAACAGGAGTACATGGAAGATCTAGAATCAGTTAAAGATGTTTTAGGTTCCTTGTAAATTTTGATATTGTTAGAATCCTTAATTTGTTAGAATCCTATATCATAGGGATTATGTTTCCTTATATTATAGGGATTATGTTTCCTTATATTATAGATTTCCGAAGTACTGTTCACGCAGTTTACTGTTCACGAAGTACTGTTCACGCAGT
>DF365221.1:207-12732 GCA_000787875.1 Solanum virginianum
TCCCCCCCGGCAATCCCCCCTCCCCCAACCAATAAAAAAAAGTTAAAAATTTATTTTTTTAAAAAAATTTAAATTTTGTGAAAATTTTAATTTTTCCTCCACCCCACCCCCACCCCGCAAAAAAGAATTTATTATTGTTTTAAAAAATTGAATTTTGAAAAAAGATTTATGGCATAAATTATTTTTCTACAATTTTTTTCTATTCGCTAGCTAAAAATCGAAGCTTTTTTTTAAAAATATATTTTTATTCATTAACCAAACAATAAGCAATATTTTATAGAAAATAATTTTACACACACCAACCAAACATGGGAAAGTGAGTTAAAACAAACTCACTTTCCAGGAAAACATTTTCCTCCATACAAAACACACCCTAAGTCATTTTTTTAAACTGAACAAGTAAAATTAAATAGCTAGTTTAATATCTTTTAATGATTATATTTGTGTTAGAAAGATAATACTTTTTTTAAAAATAATACAAATAAATCAAAATATTTATGTATATTACATTAAATGATGTAAAAAGTATTATGGGTGACAATAATTGCCAATTTAAAATTTTAACTTTTGAACTTTTATCAATGCCACATAAATTGGGACAAGGAGAGAAACATACATAATTTAAAATTTATGTAAAACATACTATAAATTATAATAATTAATAATTTAAAATATTCTATAAAATAAATAAATTTTGATTGACACTCAAAATTATGTATCTGCAACATAAACTGAATCAAAATAAGTAACATATATTATTTAAAATTAATATAAAATGTAATATACCTCGCTATAATGAACAAATTAAATTTTTTTAAAAGAAAGTAAATAAAAATTTTATCATGTAACATAAATTGAGATTTAAAAAAAAAAAGACTAGCAGGAGCTCTTGTAACTAGTATACGTACTAATTGTGAAAAATCTTGTGGTGCACAAACTTTAATATTTATTCATAAATTATTTTTAAAAATTAATTAAATAATTTTAAAATTATAATATTAAGTATAAAATAAATACTTGTAAATGTTATTAATATTACTAAATTTTACCACCAAAGGATGTGGTGTAGTAGATGGGTTGCTCCTCCCTTAACTAGAGGTCTCTAATTCCAGCCTTGAGTAAGGAAAAATCTTTGGAAGGAAGTGCTTCCCCCCAAATGGGGCCCTATATGACACGAGTCCATAATAGTTGGACTTCGATACAGGTACCAAGCACCTGGTGGAAAATTTAAAAAAAAACTAATAAATTGTAAATGATATTGATTAAATGATTTTAAATTTTTATTCTTAAAATAACACGTGTATGTTCCCTTTGTTGATTGCCTATCGTGCAGAACTAGCTAAGGATTTTTGGAGATCTTGGTGAGCTCTTGGCATCCAAAGTTGTCGATTTCCATCTTACTACTTTTAGACTTATCTTTATTTTGTATTCTAAGATATTATGTTCTTTTGTCATATTTGAAAAACTTTGTATTCTAGTTTTATGTATTAGAGGCTCGAATACTGACTGGTGACAGATCTTGGGGTGAGTTTCGATATGTTACTCTTTGGATTTGTATATAATACCTTATTTGATGGCATCCTTTACTTATTACGGTTGCCTTCCACTGGGTAGCCCATGGCCTATAGTTCTGGATTCCGAGTAATGCTTACCTGCCGATGAATTGGGTGTAGGTGTCATCACAGCTTGAGAAATCGGGCCATGATAGATTGATGTGTGTATGTGTGTGTATATATACATGTGTGTGGGGGGGGATGGGGGGTGTGGTGTGTGGTAGTAAATCATCTCATTCTTTTTTCTCGCAAATTTAATATGAAGAGGCCCATTAGATTGTCCATAGTTAAAGTGCTTTCTTCGTCAAAAATTTATTTTTTACTCGAAATAGTTATAAAATTTACACAAATTTTAGCGACATTCAAAATAATAAAACTAAAACTAAAGAATATAAATTTAAAGTAAAAGCAAAAGCTAAAGCAAATCCTATAAGTTTGAAAATATAATACACTAATTATTAATAAAAAATTGTTTTAAAAATTTTCAAAGAAAAAAAAAACATTTTTAAAGTAGGCAAGTCGATAAAGACGTGTTGACTTTAGGTTCCAAACATCCTTATAATAAAAGAAAAGTATCATATGCTTTTTTGATTTTTCACCCGGTGACCAGTATATACTTCTATTAAAATATTAAAAAATTATAAAACTCTTGTAAAAATAAATACATACACAAATATACTGTAACAAATGAATTTTTCACACATAGTTCAGATACTTTAAGAAGGCAATAGAAATATATATTTTCAAATTTCAATCTAAATTCTACTTGCCGAATCAAATACAGTATTATAGTAAAACTCTCAAATTAGGCTAATAAACCTTGGATATGAAACTTTTGTATGAATTGATATATTACCTTCATAACTTGTAATAATAGTGTCAACGCGATTGAAAAGAGAACTTTAGAACAACACAAAAACAATAAACTCATACATTAGTGCTCCAAACTTTTTATATTCTTATTATTAGTCTTTTTCTCATTTCCATATACTAACTGAAATGATCGCCAAATTGAGATCAACGTCATTCTAAAAATGTTGAATCATATGCAAACACTCATTATTATTTATTCATACAATTTTATTCAGTGGTATTATTGTCATGCCCCAAATTTATACTTGGGCATGGCGCACTCAAAAATTCATTTCTAATGCCAACCGAACCACCTGGCCTGACAACTTTACTCAGCGAAAGGCTTAAACACAAGGGAATGGGCTAGAATCAAGCACCATATTTGAAATTCTGCTAAAGTATTTAAATGATGATAATCAAAATGGGCTAGAATCAGGCACCATGTTTACAATTCTGCTAAAGTATTTAAATGATGATAATCAAACCAAATTTCTTCAAAAATAATCTAAAAAGAAATGATAAATTAAAATAGTTAGTTAGTCTACGAAGCGTCTAAACTGACTTTAAAACAAACACTATGAAAGGCATAGGTGTCACGACCCTCAGTTTAGAAGCCTAGGAGTGCAGAATCTTGGACCAAAAAAATGACTAGGGTTAGTTAAAGAGGTTGAGTCCACGGCCCATGGATGGAACCACGAGTCTTAAGTCTGACCCGTGAATATGAACTTCAGAAAAGGGAAAAAGTTTTTAAATGTAGGGTAACCCATGAAGCCATCAACAGCCCGTAGGTTAGTCCACAACCCGTAGTAAGGGTCATAGGTGAGTATACCAAACATAAAGAATATTTGAAGTTTCTGAAAGGAGGACCATGATTAACAGGATTGTATGTGGACCATTCTATGGCCCATAGGAAACCTTCGTAGAAAGGGCCGTAAGAAGTGAAATTTTGCTAAGTGTGGAAGGACTCCACGAGTCCAACCACTGCGCATAAACCAAGGGTGGTGCGTAAGAAAAAGTTTTATGGTTTGTGTTTGGAAATAGTATCTGCAGATCGGAAATGAGGAACGGGATGAACAAGAGTATGATCCATGGTTCAAACCACAACCCATAATTAGGCTTTCGTAGGTCCAGTCCGACAGTTTTAATGAAGGGGAATTTCATTCTTTTCGCCAATCCTAATTCTAAAATATGTTATTTTGGGGAACTTCAGGCCTCTAAATCAAACATTAAAGCCCTAGGATCCTTACTCTTTCTCTCATTCTTCTATTCTTAAAATTTCTCAAAGCAAGGACACATTCTCTTTTCGAGAACAAGCTAAGAAGGCTAGGGTTACAAGGGGATTCTTTCACAAACAGCAAATTCTTTCTTCCTAAGCTTCACCAAGGTATGTGAGTTTGATTTATGGGTCTTATTTCACCCTCAAAGTCATACATAATTTCTTTCTACCTTTTCTTTAAGTTTCTTTAAGTTACTATGCATACTAATGATGATTTCATGATATCTGTCACGATCCAAGCCTAGGGCCTAGACGTGACACGATGCACGGGGAACCCAAAGGGACCCCAAGCAATCCTTATAAAGCATAATTACACATCCTTGGTCGTGGAAGCAATAAATCAAGCATCAAAGATAAAATAATGGGAAAACTGGGTGTAACAACCCCAAAAAGTGCCCCAAAATATGCCTCGAAATGCCCGAAATTTTAATTTTCATATATCTCAAAATTCATTCATCATTTTGAAAATCCAACTTCATATTTGTGATCAGGGAGTCAAAATTAGGTGAAAAAGGATCTAACCCCAATTTAAGAGCGAAAGATTAGCAATTATATATTTAAGTGACAAATTCCAATGAGGTTTACGCGTTCCCTCCGTGATGGGCCAAGGGCGCGCTTTAGTGTAATTCCTTCTCTGTGTCTTCTTCGCAATGTAGAGAGGTATATTTTGCCTAGCAATGTTTTCCTGTGTGGCCCAAAATATTTTAAGTGTTGGGCCCAAGTTTCTCAAATGTGTTTTTATCTATACTTAGCCAAATTTCACCCTTATATCATCCTAAACTTTTTCCAATATTCCCCAAACAAATTTCATCCTTATATCATCCTAAACTAGGTGCATAGGTTGGCTCATCCAAAACATTTCCCAATGCTCCCCCAAAACACATAGACATATTTTCACTCCAAAATTCAAGACTCAAAATCCTCATTCGGTATTAAGGATTCTCTTCAAGCTTTAAGCCTCCATCTTCAATCTTGACCAAAATTTTCTTCAAAGCTAAGGTATGTGGTGTTGAACCATTGGGTCCTTCCACCCATGGTGCCTAAGTCTTTTTTTACTAATATTACATGATTTAAAGTTAATTTTACATGTGAGCTTTGTATATTGAGAAATTTACTGCACAGTGATTTTAGTTCATGAAAGTATAGTTGTTTTAGCAACGTTTTGAGCTCTAAATATTGGATTTGATAATGGGTTTTGATGTTCATGTCTTGGGAGTGTTGTAACATATTGATTGATGGTTCTACTACAGATTTTCTTACATGATTTCATCTCTAAATTGCATGGTCTTTTATCCCTATTACACACCCCATGGTGTTTGATAAAATGTTCGGTTATGGTTTTGTTGAGGAATTGAAGGTCCAAAGCATGAGATATGATATGATTGATATTATGATGATGAAATAAGCTTATGTATATGACTATTCCTATATGAAGTATTGCACTAAAGAATATGATAAATCCTATGTAAAGTGTTGCTTTAGACCATACCCGATTCGGGGGGACAAGAGCCCGGGTAACTATGTTGGGGGTTTATACCCATCAACCATGCGAGGGGTTTATACTTTGTCACCGCGTTGATAAGGTGTGATTATCATCAACCATATGAGGGGTTTATACCACACAACCACCAAGGGGTTTAAACCTTGAATCGCTATCTTGGTCTCTTCTACAAGTATGGTATCTGATATGAGCATGAGCTACTTAAGCATGTTTACTTATGTATTGAACATACATGTCATATTGCTATACTATGCCTATTGTTTAATGTATACATTTTGAATATGATATCTATCTATTATTGCATTGCATCCCACATACTTAGTACATTCAACCGTACTAACGCATATTCTTGCCAACATGATATCACCATGTAGGGACCGGTGCGCAAGTTGATCATCCTCCTCCTACACAAGGCTAGTTGATACTATTCCAAGCTTTTTGGTGAGTCCTCCATTTTGGGGACTTTAGTCTATGTTGCTAATATCTATTTATTAAGACACTTTCTTATGTTCTATTTTGATTATGAGGGTGAGCCCGGTTACTTTGTATTATCCCCCGCTCTATCTATGTTTGTAGAGATGTTTGTTGGACAAGTTATATATTTATGGTAGGAGCTTTGACTCCTTGTCTCTTGATGATGTTGAATTTCAAGCTACCCCTTAGCCCCTTTGCCCCTTCGTATCATTTTATGTCTTTTTCATGCTTTCACAACTAATGATGTGTAATGATAAGTTGATAGGCCTGATTGGCATTTCCTTCGGGTTCCCCATTCGTCATGTCACATCTAGGCCTTAAGATTGGGTCATGACAAACTTGATATCAGAGCTCTAGGTTGATAGATCCTTGGAGTCCAACACACCGCATCACTTAGAGTCCTATTCGTGGTTGTGAAGCATACCATGACTATGAATAGGAGGCTATGAGGCATTTTAAGAAATATTTCCCTTTTTCATGTTCTATGTCGTGCTATAGAGTTGTAGTGAGTTCGCCCCCCCAACGAATTTCCTTTGCTATGCTAGGTCATACCAAACACTAGAGGAAGACGGGTCTTAAATCCTGAGGAGCAACCAAACAATGGTGAGCTCCAAGATGTTCTTACTATGCTTGCCCAAGTGGTGGCCAACCAAGTCCAACAATAGGCCCAAGCCCCTCATGCTAATACCCGAGAGCTAGGTTAAGAGACTTTATGAGGATGAATCCTCCAGTCTTCCATGGATCAAAGTTGGATGAAGACCCACAAGAGTTCATTGATGAGGTCTACAAAATCTTGAATATCATGGATATTGGACAAAAATGAAAAGGCGGAGTTAGCGGCAAACCAACTCAAGGGGATAGCCCAAATTTGGTATGAGCAATGGAAGGGTGAGAAGGGTAATGGCTATATGGTGCTTTGGGAAGAATTCAAATTAGCCTTTCTTAATTGGTTTTCCCCTCTTGAGCTTAGGGAAGTAAAGTTGGTGGAATTTATGAACTTGAAACAAGGTGCCTTGAGTGTGAGTTAGTATGCCCTCAAATTTAATCAACTTTCCACGTATGCTCCTCATTTGGTCGCTGATCCTAGGTCAAGGATGAATAAGTTTGTTATGAGGGTCTCTAACTTGGTGAGTGAAGAATGCTGGTCAGCCATGCTTATAGGTGACATGGACTTGTCTCGGTTGATAATATATGCCGAGCAAATGGAAGAAGAAAAGTTGAGGAAAAGAAGGGACTATGAGATCAAGAGGGCCCATTTTGAGGGTAAATTCCAAAAGGGTGCTAAGTTTCATCAAGGCCAAGGGCCTTCTTATACTACAAATAGGGGGTTTGCCTATGACCTCCCTAGGCTTCAAGGTATGGGTGGAATGGTTCCTAATGATATGTGCCTAAATGTGGAAGGAGCTATGAGGGCCCATGTTTGAGGGGTTCTGATGCATGCTATGAATGTGAGGAACTTGGTCACAAAAAGGTAGATTGCCTAAGAAATTGTGGCAAGGCCCGGGGTGCTAATGCGGTTTCATTAGGAAGAGGGAGTCCTTAAGGTGGTTCCCCAAGGCACAATCGATTTTATGCTCTGCATGGAAGGCAAGGGGTTGCTGAGGTCCCCGATGTTATTACCGGTATGTTGAAAATCTTTGACTTTGATGTCTATGCTTTGATTAATTCGGGTGCCACCCTTTCCTTTGTTACTCCTCTTGTTGCTAAAAAGCTCCATGTTGTTCCCCAGTTGTTGTATGAGTCATATGAAGTGTCTACTCCTATTAGTGCCTCTATTATTGCTAGGAAAGTTTACAGGAGTTGTCTTATTTGCATTTTGAATAAGTTGTTGCCATGTGATCTTGTTGAATTAGACATGGTAGACTTTAATGTCATTCTTGGGATGGATTGGTAGTATGCATACTACGCTTCCATTGATTATAGAACCCGTAGGGTCAAGTTCTAATTTCCTAATGAAGCCATCCTTGAGTGGGAAAGTCAAGATGTAGTGGTCAAGGGTAGATTTATTTCATGTATTAAAGCCCATAAGTTGATTTATAGAGGGTGTTTGTATCATCTTGTGAGGGTTAAGGATGTGGAGTCCAAGGTCCCTTCCATTGAGTTGGTCCCCATTGTAAATGCATTTCTTGATGTCTTTCCAAATGACCTACTCGGTGTCCCTCTCGAAAGGGAGATAGACTTTGGCATAAACCTTCTTCCTGATACTCAACCTAATTCCATTACAACTTACCGTATGGCCTCGGTGGAGTTGATGGAGTTAAAAGAGCAATTGAAAGATTTATTGGAAAAGGGATTTATTAGACCTAGTCAATCACCTTGGGGTGCTCTAGTGTGTTTTTGTGAAAAAGAAGAATGGGTCACCTATAATGTGCATTGATTACCGACAACTCAATAGGGTCACTATAAAGAATAGATATCCTCTTACAAGGATTGATGACTTATTTGACCAATTGCAAGGGGCTAGCTTTTTTTCTAAGATTGATCTTCGGTCCGAGTATCATCAAGTGAGGGTGAGGGAGCATGATATTCCCAAGACAGCCTTCCAGACTAGATATGGGCACTATGGATTTATAGTGATGTCCTTTGGGTTGACTAATACACCGGCCATCTTCATGGAAAAAATAAATAGGGTCTTCAAACACTACCTTGATTCCTTTGTTGTGGTCTTCAATGATGATATTTTGGTCTATTCGCATAGTAGGGAGGAGCATATGGGTCATTTGAGGGTTGTGTTGCAAAAATTGAGGGAGGAGAAATTGTATCCCAAATATGAAAAGTGTGAATTTTGGTTGAAGGAGTTTGCATTATTAGGTCATGTGGTGTCGGGGGAGGGTATAAAAATGGAGTATGGTAAATATGACAAGTGTGAGTTTTGGTTGAAAGAGGTTGCATTCTTGGGTCATACGGTATCAGGGGATGACATTAAAGTGGATCCTAAGAAAATAATGTCATTAGGAATTTGCCTAGACCATTGACCCCATCGGATGTTAGCAGTTTCTTGGGCCTTACGAGTTACTATAGAAGGTTTTTGAATGGGTTCTCCTCCATTGCTCCCCCTATGACAAAATTGACTTAAAAGAAGGTTAAGTTTGTGTGGATATGAATGTGAGAATAGCTTCCAAACATTGAAGGATAGACTTGTGACTGCTCCTATATTGTCATTATCGAATGTATTTGAGAGTTTTGTTGTGTATTCTGATGCATCTAGATTTTGTTTGGGTTGTGTGCAAATGCAAAATGGTAAGGTCATAGCCGATGCTTCTAGGCAACTCAAAGTGCATGAAAGGAATTAACCTACCCATGATCTAGAGTTAGTCTCCGTTGTGTTTGCCTTGAACATATGGCATCATTATTTGTATAGGGTCTATGTAGATGTCTTCACTTATCAGAAGAGCCTTCAATATGTCTTCTCACAAAAAGACCTCAACTTGAGACAAAGAAGGTGGCTAGAATTTCTCAAGGATTATGACATAAGTGTGCATTATCATCTGGGTAAGGCAAATATTATGGCGGATGCTTTGAGTCGGGTGTCTATGGGTAGCCTAGCTCATATGGATCGTGGTAATAGGGAGATGGCTAGGAAGGTGCATAGATTGGCTAGATTGCGGGTTAGGTTGGAAGATATGGGTAATGGCGTAGTTATTGTTGATGGTTCTAAATCTTCGTTAGTTGAAGAGGTGATAGCAAAACAAGATCTAGACTCCTCCTTGCTTGAATTGAAGGCCTTGGTGAAAGAGGGCAAAATAGATGTTTTTTTCCAAGGGGGAGATGGGACCCTTAGATACCAAGGTAGGTTGTGTGTGGCATAAGTTAATGGTTTGAGAGAGAGAATTCTTGATGAGGCCCATAACTCTTGTTATTCTATACACCCCGGTTCTACCAAAATGTATAGAGACTTGAGGGATGTGTATTGGTGTGGAGGAATGAAGAGGGACATTGTTGAATTTGTTTCCGGCTGCCATAGTTTTCAACAAGTCAAAGCCGAGCATCAAAGGCCTGGTGGCATAACCCAAGACATAGAGATTTCTACTTGGAAGTGGGAGGTGATTAATATGGACTTTGTGGTTGGGTTGCCCAAGACTAGAAAAGGTTTTGATTCCATATGGGAGGTGGTTGATAGGATGACAAAATCGGCTCACTTTCTACCGGTTAAGACTACATATGGGGTTGAAGAGTATGCAAGGTTGTGCATCCATGAGTTAGTGAAGTTACATGGGGTTCCTTTATCCATTATATTGGATCATGATACACAATTTAGTTCACACTTTTGGAGGTCTTTTCAAAGGGTTTTGGTACCAATATTCACCTTAGTACGGCCTTCCACCCTCAAACGGATGGCCAAGCTGAAAGGACAATTCAAACACTTGAGGATATGCTTAGGGCTTGCTCTTGGAGCTCAAAGGTAGTTGGGTCAGATGTTGAACTATTGGGTCCTTCCACCCATGGTACCTAAGTCTCCTCTTTACTAATATTGCATGATTTAAAGTTGATTTTACATGTGGGTCTTATATATTGAGAAATTTACTGCACAGTGACTTTAGTTCATGAAAGTATGGTTGTTTTAGCATGTTTTAAGCTCTAAATCTTGGATCTAATGTTGGTTTTAATGTGCATGTCTTAGGGCTGTTGCAAGGTGTTGATTGATGGTTTTACTACATATTCTCTTACATGATTTCTTCTTTAAATTGCATGGTCTTTTACCCCTATTAAAACCCCAAGGTGTTTGATAAAATGTCTGGTTATGGCTTCTTGAGGAATTGGAGGTCCAAAGCAAGAGATATGATATGATTGTGTTATGATGATGAGATAAACTTATGTATACGATTATTCCCATATGAAGTATTGCAATAAAGCATATGTTAAATCCTATTTAAAGTTTTGCATTAGACCATACCCAATCCGGGGGGGAGGGGAGGGGGCAGGACAAGAGCCTGGGTAACCATGTTGGGGGTTTATACCCATCATCCATGCGAGGGGTTTATACTTCATCACCATGTTGATAAGGTGTTATTATCATCAACCATGTGAGGGGTTTATACCAAACAACCACCAAGGGGTTCATACCTTTAATAGCTAGCTTGGTTTCTTCCTTTGACTCTTTGTCTCTTGATGATGTTGAATTGCAAGCTACCCCTTAGCCCCTTCGCCCCTTAGTTTCATTTTATGTCTTTTTCATGCTTCCGCGACCAATGATATGTAATGATAAGTTGAGAGGCTTGATTGGGGTTTCCTTCGGGTTCCCCATTCGCCGTGTCACATCTAGGCCCTAGGCTTGGGTCGTGACACCGGGGCTAAGAGAGAAGCTTGCACAATATCATGGTCAAAAGACAAGAGTTAAACTCATATGATAGATACATATCATGTCCAACAAACACCTCTAATACATAGATAAAAGCAAGGGCCAAGACAAAGTAACTAGGCTCAGCCTCATAAACAAAATAGGAAATAAAGTAGAGTGTCTCAATACACAATAGAAGAAACATAACCTAGGTCCCCGAAGTGGAGGACTCACCAACTAGCTTGAATAACACCAAACTAGCCACATGGAGGAGGATGATCAGCTTGGGCCCCAGTTCCCGAATGGTGACATCATGTAGGCATAGATTATGCATTAGTATGTTTGAATGTACTATATAGGATACAATGCAACAATAGATAGGCACCATAATCAAAATGCATAATGTTAAGCAATAGGCATAATATAACAATATGGCATGTATACTCAATGCTTAAGTAAATAATGCTTACTAACTCATGCTCATATAGGATATCATTTGTGAAGAATAGACCAACCAGATTTCAAAAGTATGATCCCCTTGGTCGGTTGATGATGATCTCACCTCATCACCTTGGTGGTGTGGTACGAACACTTCGTATGGTTGATGATAATCACACCTTATCACCCTGGTGGCGAAGTACAAACCCCTCATATGGTTTGATTAGTACAAACCCCCACCTCGGTTGATGAGTACAAACCCCTACCTCGGTTGATGAGTACAAACCCCCACCTCGGTTGATGAGTACAAAACTTCACCTTGGTTACCCAGGTCCTTAGTCCGTGTGGATTGGGCATGGTCTAATGCAATACTTCATATAGAACTATAATATATATAAGCTCATTTTATCATTGTATAGTCATTCATATCATATCTTATGCTTTGGACCTTCAATTCCACAAGAAACGCTAGTCGAATATTTTATCAAACACTTGGGGGTGTGAAATAGGGGTAAAAGACCATCAATTTAGAGATTAAATTATGCAAAAAAAAATTGTTGTAAAACCACCAATCAACACCTTGCAACACCCCTAAGAAATTCTCATCAAAACCCCTTATCAAATCCAACATTAGATCCAAGATTTAGAGCTCAAAACATGCTAAAACAACTATACTTTCATGAACTCAAATCACTGTGCAGTAAATTTCTTAATATACAAGACCTACATTTCTTAATATACAAGACCCACATGTAAAATCAACTTTAAATAATGCAAATTGAGTAAAATGGAGAGTAGGGCACGATGGGAGGAAGAATCCAATGGCTAAAACCTACATACCATAGCTTGGAGATGAACTTGGTGAACATTAGAGATGGAGACTTGAAGCTTGAAGAAGAACTTTGAAGGAGAACCTTAACTTGGGTGAGGATTTGGGACTTGAGTTTGGGGAGTGAAAATATGACTAAGTGTTTGAGTGAGTATTAGGAAATGATTTGGGTGATATGAGGGCGAAATATGACTAAATATGGGTAAAAACACATATGGGAACTTTGAGTCCCAAGACTTAAAGTCTTCGACCAGGGCAAGAAAAAAAAAGTATTCCAAAAACACCTCTCCATGTCATGGAGGGCACACGATTTCCTCACTAGAA
>DF365220.1:10024-26044 GCA_000787875.1 Solanum virginianum
AAAGCGTCAAGAAGTCTTTAGTTAATTATTTGACATTGTTATGAATTGTTTGTAGACTTTGGACATCCCAGAGCTTAAGTTGAATTGGGATTTGCAATTAGATTGATTTGGAGAACGTTTGAGGTATGTAAAGCAACCATTTTCTTTTGGCATGTCTTAGTTAAAAATGGGTCATGATATGAATCTCGAGGGAACTCTATTTTCGCAATCCGAGCTTGTGTATGGTCCGAAATTGTTCTTTGGTATTTTTGTGTTAATTTGTCACAATATGGACTCTTATATCTTGGAAATTGGCGAATTGCAAGAATATGTAAAATTGGAATAATTTTTGGAAGAATTTATTCTATATTGATTTTAAACTATAAACGTCCGTAACTTTGGATAGAAAGCTCGGATTGCCTTGAAAATCATTTTGAAATGTCACATAGGATTTTGTATGATTTAGAACGAGTATGTCCTCCGTAAGTTGGGTCAGTTCCGGTTCTCACTAGCCATGGGTCCCGCGACACCCTTTTTGACAATTTCAGAAATTTTTGAAGAATTAATAATGACCTTTTGAGTTTGAGTATGAATGTTTGCTTATTTCTGGTACTTATGATAATGATTTTTGTGTGCATATGATTCTCATGACTCTATTTGTGCCTATTATGATATCTTTCACCGGTTCCCCGGCCGGTTGTTCTCGTGCGCATGCTAATATATTCCGGAGTTCTGTCGTGTTTATGTTCGATGGGTCGGCTTCGCCCAAGGGCCGGGCTTTGCTTAGTTGATGTTCTGTCGTGATTGGACTTTGTGATAGGTTTGTGATATGTGACGAGAATTCGGAGATATATGTTGTGAGGTGATATGTGACGGGAATTTGGAGATTGGAAACCTTCTAGTGTTCTGTCGTGTTAGGGCGCTATCGACAGGCGGGCGTCCCTATTTCCTCTATCCTATGCATGATTTGTATTTTTAAAGTATGTATTGTGATATGTTGGTTATGTTTCGGATCACTATGATGTTGCTTCAGTCATTACTCTAATTTATGTATTGCACCTTCTGCTTTACATATTCGGTACGTATTCCGTACTGACCCTCTTTGCTTCGGGGGCTGCATTTCATGCCCCCAGGTACTGACCCATCAACTTAGGACCTCCTTCTGTTGTTTGAAGTGCTCCTCTACTTCGGAGCCTACTTATGGTAGATATGTATATTTTTGTTAATTTGCATTATGTATATATATGTCAGGACCTTATTTCGGAGCCTATTTATGGTAGATATGCGTATTTTTGTTAATTTGCATTATATATATATATATCCGTTCAGGGGTACGATGGGGCCCTGTCCCGTCTTATGATTCTGTCAGTCTGTTAGAGGTCTGTGAATACATACGCGTGGATCTGGGTGCCCAATTCGGGCACTAGTCACGGCCCAGGGGGTTGGGTCGTGACAAGTCTTACTTAATGGCAATAGACCAATAAAACAATATAAAAAAGACACCAATGAAGGCACTCGATAGACTTTAACATTTGTTGACGAAGTTAACGATTAAAGATGTCATCAGACAATTCCGAGAATTGCTCCTTATGGTTTGAGGTAAACTTACTATATTTTTTTTATTTATTCTTAAAGTTAAGTAATAATTTATTATTGTATATTCTTGAAAAATAAATTACAAATTAAAAAGTTGTCAGTTGTTATTTTTATATATAATTTCTCATATACAGTTATTGATTCTAAATTATTTAATTTACAATTTTTGTACATATTAAGCAGATCACGTCACATAAAATTTGTTAGCCATTGTAACTCATATATTAATAAAAGATTTTCTCATTCAAGATTAATATAACAAAAATTTATTATATCTTTTCATATAGAAAAATCACTAAGTATGATTAATGAAATTTTCTCTTACGTAATAAACAATAATGCGCCATATAGCACATCAATCCTTACTTTTCTGGTAACAAGGAAAGTAAATTAGATTTTCTGAATATCCTGTTTTAGATGTAAAATATAGAGAGTATTACGCATATAGCACATCAATCCTTACTTTTCTGTTAACAAGGAAAGTAAATTAGATTTTCTGAATATCCTGTTTTAGATTTAAAACATGGAGAGTATTACCATAATAATTTTTAAATATGTTCAATCTATCTATCTATACAATATTAAAAGCGTGAAAGCCCTTGCAAATGTTGTTTGAACGTTTTACCCTTCATTAAAAATTTCACTTTAGACAAAATCGTCTTTTCATCTTTTTTTAATTGTTAGTTTAATAATATTAAATATTAACTATAATAAAAATTAAGTAGAAATATTTTCTTATTATAATTAAATTCATACATGAAGAATATTTTTCTAACTAAAATAGACTTAGTCAAAAGGAAAATAGTAAAAAGAAATTCAAATAATAGGACAAAAATCTTTGCAAAAAATGTCCCATAAAAATAGGGAAAAAGAAGTTTCAAAAAAAGGTCCAAAAATACTAAAAAAAAAATAGGGTCCAAAAACTTCCTTTACAAATAATTGATTAGTTTAAAAATAATTTAATTTTCATTTAAGTTCAAAATCCTATAATTTAGAAAGAAGGTCCAAAAACTTCCTTTGGAAAAATTGATTAGCTTAAAAGACCTTCATTAAAATACTATGCTTTAGATAAAATCATCTTTTCACCAATTTTTTTAAAATTATAATTTAATTATATTTATATATTTATAATATTAACTTCTAAAATATATGGAAAGAAGTGATAAAAATAAGGACTTCTAACCGTGGAAATACTCCTAAATTTTTCAGTCACTAAAGAAAATCCTAATTTAGCATTGGTTTTAATTAGTGATAGAATTTATATATATAAGACTTTTATAAGTAAATAAATAAAAGTTGAATAGGGATTATATTGTTATTTTACATATAGTATTTTTCTTTTGAAAATTTTACCTCTATACATCTCACATTTAATTTTTTTTCATGTTGTTATATTTTATCTTTGTCTATATGTCTAGATCATTTATTTCTAATAACGTGATTTTAATTTTTGAAAAAACTAGAAAAAAAGTTGAAAGTGATAATTGATGATTTGTCTTGATGGTAAGTAATACATTCATTTTTTACATCAAATTTGAATTAATAGTATTTATTATTGAAATATCTACCTTATTACAACAATTATTTAATTTTTAAATAACTATACTTATTTGAATTTTCTCTGAACAAATTAATTTTATATTTCTAACTCAAAGGTCGTAAAAAAGTATCACACAAAAAAGGAAAGACAATCGTTCGAAGTAGCACTCATGCTGGGAGAGAGTAAGCAACATCCAATATTAATTTATTACTTTTAATAAAAACAAAACTACTAATAAAATTCGACAATTCTTTGAAATTTTTTTTATCCTAATATTAGACTTTTAGAAATAATAATACTTAAATATATTTAAATGTATCATTTTATTTTATTTTTTGCATTATTCATCATAAATTTGTATTGTTTGAATAGAAATATACTAAGAATATATTGAAATAGTCTATAATTTGTCTATATTAAGAAAAAAGCTATAGATCAATAACAATTAAAAATTTATCTTATCTTTGTCAATAAGAAATTGTTGTTTAAAGAGTTATATTATTTTTATGCTATATGGAAAACATGTTAATAAAAATAAAAAATTAACTACATAAAAATTAAAGTTAACTTTATCGCATGAGTATTCACCAAAAGCGAAAAAAATAGATTGAAATTATTTTTGTACAGTTTAATTTTTTGAGTCTTATATTGACAAAAGTGTCTTTAATAATTTATTTTTTGTGGGACGAAAATGTTAAAGTAGAGGCAGTATTTTTTTAATATATTTTTTCATTAATAGAGGCATGATACACATTCAAGACATATATACTAAATTAATATTATTTTAAAAATATAAAAGTCCTTAGAAATATTTTTCAAATATTTGTACTATTAATTTAATAATATTAATGTGACACACGTGCAACACACATATACTAAATTAGTACTATATTAAAAGTGTGAAGGTCTTTAGAAATGTTGTTTGAACTTTTTGCCCTTCATTAAAATACTTCACTTTAGACGAAATCGTCTTTTCACGTTTTTCTTAGTTTATTATTTAATCTTTTATTTATTTAGTTTCAAAATTCATTTTGAATTAGAATTCCTTTATATTTAGAATTCAACTTTTCGTTTAAGACTATTCTATGTAAATAAGTAACTAAAATTTTATATTGGAAACATTAAACTACTCTTTTTATATTTAGGACTCTTTTGTTACCTTAAATTTTAATCAGTTAATTATATAATTTCTAATTATTCAACTCAAAATTATTACTTTATGTATTAAAAAAATATTAACATATCTATATTATAAGCAATTGACTTTATTTTCTCATCTTTGCCTTTTAACAATAAATTAAACTATTGCATCAAACTAATAGTATTTATTTAATTTTGTTAAATATTGTATTTATTTAATGACAAGTACGATTTATATATAATTTTCAAATTGATGCGACACATACATGCAAAGCTGGTACACTGAACTAGTGTATATAATAAAGGCGAGTAGTTTGTAATATGATTAAGCCAAATGACAAGCTATTCAAAAGCCACTTGACAATTTTAGAACAAAAATAATAAATAATGCAATAGAAATTGAATTTAAAAATATTAGGCATCTAGGAAAAAAGTTCATTAGCTTAACTAAACCTAGAAATCCACAATCATAGAGTTCTAAATGAAGTCTTAACGTTATCTTCTTTTGTTTGTTATATTAACTCTTTAAACATATGAATCTCATGTGATGCGAATTTCTTTAGACATTATAATTACCAAAAATCTGATACTACAATTGTTCGTTAACTGATAATACATTAGTTGTAGTGTAAGGAATTTAATTTTACTTATTTTCAAGTTTTAGATAAACAGAGAGTTGGAGATGTGAGACTTTCAGGTAATTATTTTCAAGTTTCAAATAATACTCTAAAGTATATTGTTACGCTCTGGGAAGGTGTTGATGAGTCATAGAAATACGACTCTTATAATGCTTTAAACAAAGAATTTTTGCGAGTTCTCAAGCAACCGTGTTATTTTGATGTTTGTTTTTGTTGTTTTTCAGGAAAAATTATTGAGGCATGGCTAAAGGGACGAACAAGAGAAAATTAACGTAAAGAGGCCAAAGTGTGGGTATTCGGAAGCAACCCAGGTGACTAGAGAAGAATTAAGACCAAGTGAAGATCCACGTGGACCTCCACGACTCATGTGACTGCCCACGAGTCATGAGGTCCTTCGTGACCTCACACTTGGCTGCCGTCCCACATGGCAGTGCAAAATGGTCAAGGCAAGCCTCACGCTGCACTTGACGGGCCGTGTATTGGCTCATCAAAGTGACGTGAGAGTCACTTCATGTCGAAAGTCGAAGAATGGGAACTAAGTGGTGAATGATGGGACTTGTCACGGGCCGTGTGACCAACTGTGGTCCGTGACGTGATTCGTGAGGGCGAGCGGAGCTGGAAAATTGTTAAAGGCACGTTAGATGGTTCGTGAAATGGACCGTTGTCACCCACACGGGCAGTTGACCCGCGCGTGGAGTGTGACGTATTGGAGTAAGTTGGATGCCTAGTGGAATTACACGGACCGTTTGACGGTCCGTCTACCTTCACACGGGCCGTTTGGTGGCCCGTGTCCATGCTGACTAATTTTTTCTATTTTAATTTGGATTAGGTTTTCTTTGTATGTAAATAGTTATTTTATTTCATTTTTGAGTAGTCTTGGACGGCTAGAGCTAAAAAACACTGAAAAATATTATTTTCTTGGAGATTTCACAAGATTTTGGGATTTTGCTTATCCAATTCAAGATTTAACTGGTGGATTTATTGCTTCTTCAGTAGTAAGTCATTTATTATGAATTCCTTGTATCATTGAGGTTTTTCTTCCTTGAATATGCTAGGCTAAACCCATAACTAGGGTTGTGAGAACCATGACAAATTAATAAGATGGCTGAATATGGGGTAAATCCCGGGATTGATTAGTATATATATCGTAGTCATCTTCATTATAATTTCTTCCTTGATGAGTTGATGCATTAGGGTAAGCCTTTATTCTTTGCATGCCCAAAAGGGATATTTTGATTAGGAAAAGAGTTCTACGACAGAAATTCGGGGTTTTCAACCTAGTCTAAGTACTTGAGACCGAAAGGTGAGAGTATTCTAGGATTGATAACAAGGGTTAGTACGTATACGTTCTGAGACCGAAAGGTGATGAATGATATCCATCTAAGAGGGACCGAGAGGTGAATTAGATGTTACATAACTTGTTAGATCTTATATACGTAATCATGAACGAGTTTACCACTAGATTCGGCTATCACATTAGATGTCATGGGGAACACAATTCTAGCTTCGCATAAATTATTTGAAATCTAGTCGTTGTTGCACTCATTTATTGCTTCATTTTAGTAAATTAGTTTGAAACACCAAAACCCCCCATTTACTTTATTTACTTTTGTTTTGGGAATAAATATTATATTTGAAAATTGTGCTAAAAGATATATTTTCACGCATTCCTATGTGAGATCGACGTTAACTCTAGTTGAGTTCTATATTTGATTGATCAACGATCGCTTTACTATTCTTTTTGGAGTGTAAATTTGAGCGTATCAAATTTTGGCGCTGTTGCTAGGCCCCTGCATCGGCCCCGCCTCTAGAGTCATGGATGAGCGTATTCAATGTCCCTGCGGTGCCGGTTCTGGATAAGATATAGGGTATTCCACCAGCCCCATCTGATACACCTGCGCCACCCACTGATCAGCCCAGGAGGAAGGACAAAGGTAAGAGACGCGACCTCCAAAAGAGTCCTCCGCGTGACCTACAACAAGAAGATGACCGGCAGATGTGCAAGGCCGGCAGGACCCAGCGCCAAGCAACAGCTGAACGGGCAGAATGAGAGCGGCTGTCACAGAAGTCTATGGTAGACCTTGTGTTGATCTTTATCATGTCCCATATTGATAATGTTAAAGTTATATGTGTTCACATCTCACCCTGACTAACTATATAAGATATGCCATGCGTGTGTGAGCTAAATACATAATTCAGTCGACGCACTTGTGAGATAGAACTTGCCTGGTTAGTCCCACAGAAATAATTGAATGACTAGATTAGGATGGGATCTTAGGCCGTTGTTGTTGAATAGTCACTTAGCCAAAAATTGACAAACCAAATGAAATTCTCCTTTTGAACCAAAAGTTGAGCCTAAATGGACCTTTTCTTCGTAATCACCCAAATGCACCTCCCCGATCTATTTGTTGATCTCTGTGTTGGCCCTAGTCTCTCCAAGGACATTGTGAACCTCCGCCTAGGTCAAAAGCCTAAGTTGAGGTTGGCTTCTAGTGGCCCTAGTCCCTTAGAAAGATATTGTGAACCTTGATCCAAGCTAAAGGCTTAAGTTGAGGGTGGCTAGTAGGGAGAACAGAAAAATAAATATGGAAAAGAATAAACTGATAAAAGGAGAAAAATAAATGGGTTGGGATCGTGAGCAACTCAATGAGCAAAAAAGAAAAAAAAGAATAAAAATGACGAAATGAGCACGAAAATCGCTTCCTCCACTATAGAAAGTTGGAAAAATAGGGGCAAGAAATGTTGGTGACCAAAAAGCTAATAGCTGAGTCGAAGTAAGTGTCTGGGAGAGGCTGTTTAGTCACTTTAATCCTACATATACCTCACCCGAGCCCGAGCCTACGTTACAAGCCGAAAAAGTTCTAATGTTGTCCTAAAAAGGCCATTCAAGAGTTAAGGTGGTGAAAATAAAGGCAAGTTCATGATTGATACGTGTGTGTCCACTGAAAGTCATTTCTGAGAGTGAGTGACTACATTCCAGTCTCTGTTTTACATGCTTAGTTGAGTGTGAGACTTCTTAGGGGTGAGGGCACTATGTTGAGTGTGAGACTTCTTAGTGGTGAGGGCACTATCTTTTGCATTAATTGGTTGCTAACTCAATAGGGGTATCTTTATTCCTGATCATATGTGGACTGACCATGCATGCATGATGTTTGCCTTAATCTTTGTGGGTCCGTTTGCGGTGTAAGTACATTCTTAAACTTGTTAGTGGGGCATATGTATTGAAAATTGTAGGGCGATCCATATTCTGAGTGAGCACTTGTGTTTATGCATTGCTTGGTTGAGTCGTTATTACTTGAGAAAAAGCAATCATTCTAAGTTGAGAGTGTTGATGAGTTGTAGAAAGATGACTCTTATAACGCTTTAAACAAAGAATTTTGCGAGTTGTCAAGCAACCTTGTTAGTTTGATGTTTGTTTTTGTTGTTTTTCAGGAAAAATTATTGAGGCATGGCTAAATGGACGAATAAGAGAAAATAAATGTAAAGAGGCCAAAGTATGGGTATTCGGAAGCAACCGAGGTGACTAGAGAAGAATTAAGACCAAGTGTAGGTCCATGTGGACCTCCACGACTCGTGTGACTGCCCACGAGTTGTGAGGTCCTTCATGGCCTCACACTTGGCCATGCCATCCCATCCCACATGGCAGTGCAAAATGGCCAAGGAAAGCCTCACGCGGCATTTGACGAGCCGTGAGATGTGAGAGGGGATGTGTATTGGCTCGTCAAAGTGACATGAGAGTCACCTCCGTCGAAAGTCGAAGAATGGGAACTAAGTAGTGAATAATGGGACCTGTCACGGGCCATGTGACCAACCACGGTCCATGACGTGATTCGTGAGGGTGAGCGAAGCTAGAAAATTGTTGAAGGCACGTTAGACAGTCCGTGAAACATACAGGCACGTTACACTTATATTTACATAAATATTATGACCTAAACATGTCAGTTCTACTAGATTTGACCCGCGCGTGAAGTGTGATGCAGTGGAGCAAGTTGGAAGCCATGTGGAATTACATGGACCGTTTGACGGTCCGTCTACCTTCACACGGGTCATTTGGTGGCCCGTGTCCATGCCGACTGATTTTTCCTATTTTGGATTAGGTTTTCTTTGTATGTAAATAGTTATTTTATTTCATTTTTAACCTAGTCTAAGTACTTTAGATCGAAAGGTGAGAGTATTCCTAGATTAACAATAAGGGTTAGTACGTATACGTTCTGATACCGAAAGGTGATGAATGATATGCATCTAAGAGGGACCGAGAGGTGAATTAGATGTTACATAGCTTGTTAGATCTTATATACGTTATCATGAACAAATTTACTACTAGATTCGGCTATCACATTAGATGTCATGGGGAAACCAATCCTAGCTTCACATAAATTGTTTGCAATCTAGTTGTTCTTGCACTTATTTATTGCTTTATTTTAGTATATTAGTTTGAAACACCAAAACCATTTACTTTATGCACTTTTATTTTCGGAATAGATATAACATCTAAAAATGGTGCTAATAGATATATTCTCATGCATTCCCTGTGGGATCGACCTTAACTCTGGTTGAGTTCTATATTTGATCAACGACCACTTTACTATTCCTTTTGGAGTGTAAATTTGGGCATATCAGGAATTCTTGACGTGGTTAATACTTGGAGATTATTGCTAGTCTCCCAAGCGAATCAATTGGCCTTATCACACCCATTCAATCACAAATCCAGCACAACAGAGGAAGACTTAACTCAATAAGAAAGATCTCAATAGAATAAAATAATCAAATAAAGGTCAAAGGCCAATAATCTATCTAACCATCAAATAAGGACTAGTATTAAAGGAACTAGCCAAAACAATATCCAAATCAACAATCTCAGTCTAGTCTATGAAGCCTCTATCAAATTGTCTGAGTTGTGCCAATAAAGGTGCATGGCTACCCCAAATAAAAAATTAAGCAGATCTAAATTCTAATAGCTAGATGATAATGATGTGGAAATCCTTCGAAAGCAAGGAGGTCTCACCAATCAACTGAATGTGAATAGATCCTTAATGGTGCACCTATTAATAATCTTTAATACCTTTTTGTGCATCATAAAATTATGCAGGTCCAAATGAACATCAATACATGGAATGTATGAGTATGTAAAATGGCAGAAAGAAACATGCATCAAAGAAGAATACTATCAACTCAAATAACTCAAAATGAGAAAGTAAGGAACTCGATTAAGATGTCATAAGTCTAAAGCAAGAATAATGTTTAGAAAGAGACCAATCATATCCAATCTAATCCAATCACAGTACTATCAAGACCTAGATGAAAGTTTCTTTAGTTCAAAGCAATCATTCTAAGTTGAGAGTGTTGATGAGTTGTAGAAAGATGACTCTTATAACGCTTTAAACAAAGAATTTTGCGAGTTGTCAAGCAACCTTGTTAGTTTGCAACGACCACTTATGAGTCAGTGATCATGCAATAAACTGATGTGTTGGCAGTCCGCTTAATACCTTGATAGGGTAAAGGACAAATCAACCAATCATGAAATCCATCAATCAAATCAAGCCCTATTATTTCGAGATAATAAAAATAGGGAAGCATTTCGACTTTCACGGATTCAATCCTCTTCTACCTTTGGCGACGTAGTTATTGAGTTTCAGTTAGACTTACTCTCTCTCAATTTGGTGCTCGATACACCTCCCAAGACTCAATGCTCATAAAACAATCAATACAATCAATGAGTCTCATAAGGACTCTCATCAATTTATCAATTTTTTCATAATCAAGCCTTTAGGCCTATCAACTATCCAATTAATTCTCAATCACATCTTTCGAGAAGGTTTAGACAACTGTTAAGAGGACTATCAATTTAGATCAATCATTTAAGTTCAATTGTGAAGACTCTCAGGACCATCAAATTCTATCAACATCATCACCATGCCCAATCATAATCATATCATACTATCAAGGCTCTAGACTCAATTCCTAGGTTCATTCATGTAATCTTTAATTAAATACAATCTAGGGTTTTATGAAATAACTTATGTAAAATATTTGTTCAGTAAATCAAGTTCATGATGATCATTAAGCATATAAAAATACATAGAATATATAGTTACAAGAAAACTTCAAAGAAATATATATAGAGACTTAATACTTTCACAATCTTTCTATTACCATCAATGGAAGCACATGGAAGAACAATTTCATACTTTAGTTTTGCCCTTACATACGTAGGATGAAAAATAACCAATTCATAAGAGTTTTTGCTCCAATCACTTGATAGTCTTTGATAAATACGATTTATGTGTATTTTCATAGAAAAATAGTTTTTTAATACGTTTTAAGTTTTCAGTCAAAAATTACATAGGTGTGCGCCTAGTCCGCAAGGTGAATTTTTTTCTTTCAATTCATGAAGGGTATTTTGGTCATTTCCCAACCCCTCCTAAGTCCCAAAAACATGTATAAGAGTCGTTTTCTTCGGATTAAGGGTTTCAAAACCCATTTTTCCTAGCTTCCAAGTGAGAATACTTGAGAGAGAAAGAAGAGAAAGCTTGAGATTTTCAAGATTTGGGGTTAATTCCTTGAAGAAGCTTGAGTTATTCTTCATCCCAGGTATGTAAGGCTAACTTAAAGCATGAAATTGTTCTTCTGTGTGCCCAACAATTGGAGTATATAGATAGACATATGTATTGAGTTCATATATGTAAATTTTGAGCAGTTTCTTGAAAACCTATACTTATATTACATACTTCTCATATGGATGGCCATCACAACATTAATTTACTGCGTATATGATTTGGTATGAATGATTTCCGACAATACTATATGCTATTTTTTTTAAAGATTACAAGAATGAAACTTAGGAGATGATGTCTAGAACTTTGATCGTATTAATGTGCTTGTGGTTATGGTTGTGGTCCTGAATTGAATGTGTTAATGATGATGTTGATGAAATTGATGTCCAAGTTGAACTTGATCCTAAAAAATGTTCCTAATCCATTGAGTTGATGGTTGATGAGATGAGTTGATATTCTTTGTCCAAATGAGATTAAATGATGAGAAATCTTGATGTTTGATGTTTATGAGCATATTGAGTCCTAGGAGGAGTATTAAGCACCGAAATGAGTAAGAGTGAGTCCCGCTTGCACTCATAACTATGTGGCCTACATAGGAGAGGATTGGACCATGAAAATGGATGTTTCCTTAGTCCCAAAAAGGACTTCATATTATTATGGATCCACAGATGCCACACCCTTTACCCTAACAAGGTATTGGGAGGATGCCACAATGATATCGCTTTGTTGTCTCATCACCGGCTCATAGGTGATGGTTGTAAGTCCAAGAAACTCCCAACTAGGTTCCCCACTGTTAGTACTCTGATGTTGAGTTGATGGCTTGAGTCTTGACTGATGTTGATGAGTTAATGTCTACTTCTTATCCTTACTGGAGATGAGTGCTTATCATTCTGAGTGTATATCTTACGAATTGAGATTATTCCATGTTACTTCTGCTTATACTTGTTATTCAACTATTTTACATATTGTATATTCCACGTATTGACGTCATTCGACACTGCATCATTTCATGATGCAGATACGGAAGATAGAGAACTTCAGCAGATGTGTCGTTGAGGTTCAGCATTCCTAGTTCCAGACATTGGTGAGTCTTCCTCTGCATTCAGAGGATACCATTTATTTTATTTTCATATGACTTGAGTTATTCTTTTGAGTTTATGGTAGCCATGACCTTTCATGGTACCTTCCTAAACTGTAGAAGTAGAGACTTCATAGACATAAAGATGATCGTTTGATGTTGGGGTCTTTCCCCTTTCTAAACTGAGTTTCCTTAATTCTATCTTATGCTATGGACAAGTCTTGTGGCCCTTATTCCTGATGTAGATGTGACGAGATTGAGATGCCTATTACCATATATCTGTTATTTCTGATGTCTTCTGCTGATTAAGTTGATTGAATGAATGTGATGAGGCCAAGTGGTTCTCTTAGGGACTAGTAATAGTCTTTGAGTGCCGGTTACGTCTAGGGTACCCTCCCGGGGCATGACAAAAGTCTTTAGTTAGAACATATAAAGTACTTAGGAATGGGTTGAAGAACCTTTTTTAGATTGAAAATGACTTATATTAGTCGTGGGTTAAGCTTAGGAGGGGTAGAGAAAAGTTTGGGATACTCCTCATAAACTTCCAAAATTTTTGAACTGTGGTGAACCTGATCTGTGTCGCGGACTTGGTCCCCCTTAGTTCATTTTTTTACAAAAGTTTTCCTATAGAATTTCTAAGCCCGTAAAAAATGATAAAACCAAAATTAAGTGCATCTCCGCGATAGGTCCGCGATGTGGAGGTGCGGTGCACCTTTGCTGAAAATTGCACTTTTATACAAAAAATTATCTTTTGATCCGGTTGCTCCAAAATTCAATCAAGACCACTTTTTCACACAATTTTTTGTGTTGATCGCGATTCCAGCCCCCTAATTGTCCAAAAACATTGGAGATGATGTGTTAAGTGAGTAATTTATCATCTAAGGGCATTTTGATAATTTTACCGGATGTAGATATTATATTATTATTCCTTCTGTAGTAAGTAATTTTCTTTCATTTTATTTTTATTTTTAATGGTGTGAATTGAGATTAATCACTGAAAATTAAATGGCCAAGAGGATTATCATCAATGAGTGATGAGGTATGAAAAAAGTAATTACATTCTGCTTTTTCATTAATATGAATTTTAATCAAAGTCATTATTTTTAACAATTTCTAAAGCGATTTACTAAATGTGTGTATTTTTATGTACGTTGCTTATTCTATGATCTCAACTTATTCGGAAGTTTAAATAGTTTTCAATTAGACTAAGGTGATATTGTTGTTGGATGAATCAAAAAAGAAAGCATGCCATATAAAATAGAACAAAGACAGAGATAGTAATTATTTTGCTGTATTAAAGTGAGAATATTACAAAAAAGAAATTTAAAATTATCAATGAATTTTACTGCATATTTGTACACATATTTCTCCATTTTTCTCATATTATCACACATAAAAAAATTAATTTTATGTGTAGATTATAATCTCTTTTCATGTGAATAAGTGAAAAATGTTCTAAAGTCTAATAAGGCATCAAAAAATTTTAAAAATTTATAATCTCTTATCTTCCAAATCACATTTTAAAAATTTGGATTGTTTATTTCTATTCAACTTTGTAATTTTTTTTATTTTGTTAATCTTTCAATAAATTAATTTAAATTTTATATAGAAGTTGACAATAAGTAATTGTATAGATATTGATTATAGGTACTGGTAATTACAATTTTATATTGTAATTACATAATTATTTTTACTCATAAAAAATATTTTTGGTAGAGGTAGGGGTAGGGACTGAGGGGGAAGATATTAACAATCTAATATCTTTAGATTGTGAATAATATAATAAAAATATGAAGAATAAAAGTCTTTTTATTTACAATTATATGAATATGTTTTTTATAAATTGAATTAGAGGCAGGGGAATTAGGGTCATGGGGTGATGGAGGAGTGGTGGGGTGGAGGTGTAGGGAGAGTAGAATATTTTTAAAAACTAAAAATTGAGGGTGGAGGTTGGAGTGGAGCCTAGATATTTTTTTCCTTTATTTTATTAAAATATAATATGATAGTTGAATTTTTCTTTTTTAAAAAAGATTATATGATTTTAACATATTCAAAGCATTCTAATATGAAACCATTAAAATTATTAGCTTAGTACTGTTTGCACATTGCATGGGCACATATACTAGTATATAAGTAAAGGTTATCCTTCTTGACACATAACCAAATTGAGAAGTCGTCAAGTACATTTCTAGATGAGAGACATGTGTCCTATTTAATTTTTAAAAGTCAAGATTATATTTTAATAATGAGTATTATAACCATTTAAGCCTTTAAAAGCTTTCTTTCGTAAAACTTTAACTTTTTACAAGGTTTTCAAAATTTGACTTTTATACTCAACCAAAAATGACTCAAGACAACTTTCAGAAAAGACAAAACGATAATTTTATCAAAAATGTCAAAAGTGACCTTCGAGGTCTAAGATAAATATATATTATTTTATGGAACTTGAGAGAAGAAGTTGAGTTAGACGAAGGTCAAGTGGAGTAGGATCCATCTGGGGGGAAGAGTTATGGTCAGGATAGAAATATACTTAGTTTTTCATAGTCAACATGTTAGCATATGTCCAGATTTTTGCAATGATGTTTGCCGTTTCTATGAAAGTGCTGTCAGTGAAAACTACTAGGGTGACTTTCAGTGTTATTGTATCAAAGCTTGTTAGACATTTCAATTAAATTTTTTCTCTAATAAGACATTAATTAAGAAAATATTTGTCTTTCATATTAACTTAATTTGAAGAAGAAACATGTTTTCTTTTTTGAATTTCCATTTTCGTTGCATGTATTTCTATCTTTTCACAGACTTTAATTTGCTTGTATGAAATAAATTATATGTAGATCTTTTGTTGTTTCTCAAAAGTTTATTTGGCTAATCTTTAATTTAAAGTTAAATAAAAAATATTGTAAGTTACAGAATTAATATGATAAAAATTATATTTTAAAATTTTAATCAAAAGTTACACAATTTGAATAACTAAAAGTCAAAAGTATCACATTATATTTAGATAAAAGAAAAAGTATTTTATAAATATTAAAGACCTATGGATATTTTATATGACGTAAGTGAAAGGCGTGCAAATAAATTTAAGTCTTGTACTTATATTTGAAAAGATACAACGAAGCTCTATGTATAAAGTGTATGAAAAACTTTAATGGTATAAGACTTGTTAAAGAAATCTTATGAGTTTAATTTGATCCATAAAAAAAATATATAATAATATTATATTTTGTGAAGAATAATTTTAAATTATTTTAGCTCAATAATTAATATCATGACTAATAGGTTGACAAGATGAATATGAAGATTATGGAGTGATAATGTAATGACCCGTTAAGTCGTTTTGAGATATAGAGTTTCGTATATTATAAAATGTTTATCTTGTGAATTTTAAAGGGGCGTTTTTGTAACACCCCACACATGCACTATAAGTATTTGTACTATACACATGAAACATTACATGGACTTTTAAATTAGTGCTAATTTTCAAAGTGTTTGCAT
>DF365219.1:9606-21502 GCA_000787875.1 Solanum virginianum
TGTCCGATATTAAATTAATGGGTGCTCGGACTTCATATGGGTCCGCCCCTAAAAAGAAGTGTGGCCCAATTGCAAACATCTATTTTTTACCTCTGATTTTTTTTATGGTTGTCTGATGTTGTCCTATCATCTCTTTTTCTCATGGCACTTATGAATAGAACAAATGATGGTCACATTATCTGTTCTTTCCTCAAACTTATGAATAGAATCAAAAAAATTTTCATTAGCTTCATATATTATGTATATTTTTACCAATTCGATTACTTTCATATATGTTATTAATCATATCTCGCTTGATACTTTCTTGTAAAAGATATTTTACGATAGGATACTGAAAGCTCCACTAATGGAGTGTATGAGCTACTAAAAAAGCTACGAAAAGCATAGGAGAAATGAGAAAAGAAGGAGAAGAAGAGGGAGAAGAAGACAGATTTAGAATCTAAGTTCACTATTACATTGATACACTCATGCCTTTGTAATGAGGCTGAGTTCTATTTATATACATTTCATGTAACAAACTTGTAACAACTTGTAACTAACTTGTAACTACCTTCTTTCATCTCTAACTAACTAACTAACCACACCATATAGCTTGATTATTTGTCCACTCTAGCTAACACTCCCCCTCAAGTTTATGGTTGGAATATGTTCTAGCTATACTACTAGAAATTGGGCCTATAGCAACACTAGTAAAATCGTTGCAACACTAGTAACCATTGCCATAGCTCTATCATAATGCTTTATCATTCGTTACATCCGCTTGCGTGGCCATAGATCTATAGCAACAGTTCTTGCAATTGGTCAAAATAACTGTTTCCATAGATCTTCATTCCAAGGTGGTTAACCAACATATTGTGTTCAGCTTTTCCCAAGCCTTTAGTCATGAGTAGGTAGTCCGAACCTGCCTCAATATAAAATCACACTCGGACAAGCTTTCAATCAACTCAAATCGGGCCTCCTATTGGATCGACCACTATCAACAATAGTTACTTCTCATCAAGAGAAGCATTTTGATATCCATATTGGCATAGTTTACGCTTAGAGGCCAAATAGTCAAAACTAGGGGTAAAATTCAAATGTCTCAAATCTGAAAATTGATTTCAAAAATATGTCCTACTTGAAAAATAAAGTTCATGGGCAAAAATCCCGTTAAAATCAAGCTTAAATTGAATGAGAAATCAATGGTTGAAGTCTGAAAAACATAGTCTAGAAACCCTAAATTTTGGGTGATTAAATTTATGAAATCTAAGTTAAAATCAAGATAAAAGTAATAGAAAATACTTAGTTTAGTGTTAGAAACACTTACCTAACACAAATCTTCAAAAACCTTTCTTCAAAACTGCCTCAAAAAGCTTAGAAGTTCGAAAATGTATTAAAAATGGTGTTTCCCGAATTAAAAATTATTCAGGTATGAAGAGTGCTCCGTGGACATAGAGTTCATCCTGTGATTGCAGAGTATAAAACTTCGAAGACCTCCATGAGTGCAAAGAAGAAAAACACCTGCACCAGATATTAGCAAAATCAATAACCTAAGTCCAACTTCCCTACTCGGAACGGACCCCCAAAACTCATCCAAACTTAGAATTTCACAAACTTTATATGTATTTATACAAAAAATGGCGATCTAGACTCATCAAAATCATTAGAAATCAGTTTTAAGGTCTTCTCCCCACATTTACTGATTCAAGTCAATAAAACTAATTTAAAATTCAAAATATCAAAACGATCCTCGAAAACTCCAAAAATTATGACAAGACCATTTTTGGCATTAGTTTCACCATCTAAAACTATCAAAATTTTTATTTGAGCTTTTGAACTCCAAATGTTTACCAAAATCAAACTTTGGTCCCAGAAACGACTAAAATCACAACTTTAGGACTAATAACCTCATTTTAACTCCAAATTCAGTTCTGCAACTTCCTGTAGTTCAGTTTAGATATTCCAAAGCTAATAGAATCAACAAATCCCTTATTTGACCTTTAAAACTCAAAATGATATGACAACACACTTTTTCAATAATTTAAGCCTACAAAAGATCAAAACTCATATTTCCAACCTTTAAAACTCAAGATTCCAATTTCAACCATTCAAATAGTTCCAATTAGCTAAAGCAACTTATGAAAGGGTAAAATAATAACATTCACAGATAATGCCAAAAATGACCAACCAGTCATTATATTTTAAGCCTAAGTATGCATTAAAATGATTTGAAATGACTTTATGCCTCTTTTGATAGCACGTATATATATATGTGTTCTCGTGGGATGATGACTTAGCACCTAGTGGACTTGTGAGAGGGGGCTATCTCTAAGGGTGTAGTACTCAAGTCCCATAACTATGTGTCAGCATAGGTATATATTTATGCCCTGTTAAGGGATGATTATGATATGATTATGGAAATCTTTCAAATTATCAGGTTGTAAGAAAAGTGGCCATCACACTAAAATGATAGGGTCGTAATGTATGGTGTAGACTACCTTTGGCAAGTAGTCAACTCTCATCCGATGGGAGGCTTTCTTCGGGTGAATTTATGTAATAGCTCGCATGGGTTTGAGATGTTGGTTAAGCTTATATCCCCGCTATGTTGAAGTATAATGGCATTTCATGCATCAAGGATTTCATGGCATATTGATATATTATTCTTCTTTGTGTATATATTTCTTTCTATCTATGTGCCTTTGTCACCTAACATTGAATGCAGGTTTATGAGTTTATATGCATCGCATGCCCGCATACTTAGTACATTCAAACATCCTAGCGTATACTCTTTCCCTACATGATCTAACCATGTAGGGACCATAGACAATCTTTATCCACCTCTTGATGTTTAGCTTAGATTGTGAGAGTTATTTGTTGTGAGTCCTATCATCCAAGGACAAGCCATCTTCCATTAACCTATTATGTTTGTTCCGCTTATGTTTTCACTTTGAGGGTGAGCTCGGGACATGTCTTAGTCTCCATCTTATTCTATAACTTAGATTCATTATTGGATATCATGTAAACTCTATGTATGGGCATGGTTATATATTATATTATTTGCTACGGAGACTACAATTATGGCTATCTCTTGATATTGTTGATATGATGATTTGCTCAAGACGAGATGTGGAAATGTGGAAAATCCTGCGTCTCTTCTATCCCCATAGCGTGAGTCATTCTTACCAGCTCTTTAGTTCCTATGTGCTTTATGCTATGTGAATCCATGCAAATTCCTATCCCGATGACATCCCCACAGCGTGAGTCATACTTTTTCGTCCCTTATAACTATGTGTTTGTTACTTTATTATGTGATTTTGAAACAATGATGTGTTTTTGGATGCTATGAGTCTTATTTGGGGACTCTCAGGTTTTCATTTGCCATGTCACTCCTAGGTCTTAGGTTCGGGTGTGACAATGTCCAAAAACACTAAATCATCCCAAGTCTGAAAATCCAAAAATAGACCAAAATAAGCACGATAGACATAAATGACTACAATAGGATCTCCAGCTAGTGCGAAAATATGGATGAGGGCATCAAGCATATCAAAAATCACATCAAAACCCAAGCCAAAATTTACTGAGATATAAGAATAAGTAGAGCCTGAGTAAAATAGTAGTCATCTGGTTGTAAATAAGAATAGTATCTATGATCACTAAATCAGATGCTTCAACCTCAATTATTCTTGAGAATGCATAGAATTGAGCCTTGTCATCCAAATGGATAACCTAATTTCCTCTATACATTATTCCTCTACCTACATTACCATTTCCTTATCGTCCATGACCTCTATGATTTCCTCCTCATCCATCTTGTAAATGTCACCTATCATTATTACCTCTACTTGCTCATAATATGACTCTAATCTATATATATAGGAATAGCCATGCGAGAGTGGGTATAATATTTACTTATATGTCCTAGATCTCTGTAATTATAATAACTACGATTAAGAGAAGGACGAGCACTTGGAGTGGAAGAAGCTCCATGACCATCCTAAGTGGGTTTTTGTTATGAAGACCCAGAGTAGCCACTTGTAGAAGTAGACATGGTTGATTGCACTGGATAGGCTGAAATTGCAGACCTATCTCTGACTATATTGGACGAGCTGCAATTGCCAGCATACCTGAACTTTTAGTGTGAATATCATGATCCAAAATAGGATCGCAACTGTAACACCCCCTGATTCTTTCCTACCTGATATGGACATAGATGTGTAGGAAAAGCTAAATGAAATCTAAGATAAAAATGCAAAAGCCGATTTAAAAGAGACATTATGATATGTAGAAGGGTTTACAAGTCATAAAAGGGGGTCTGATAGGGAATTTTGGTAACTCTGAGTTTCAAAACCCTTCAGTTTATGGGAGGAGTTTATGACTCGTAGGACCCTTTATGACTCATAGAGGAGGGTTTTATGACAAATTTCAATGACTTGAATTGCAAGTTCATCTTGCTTATGAGGAGTTTACGACTCATAAAACACATTACGACTCATAAGATGAGGTTTCATGCTAATTTCTACTGACTCCAACTTTCCGATCCCTAATTTACAAGGGGCCTTTTACGACTCATAGTCCCCAGCAATAGTTTTAATAAGGGATATTCTTGTCCATGCCAATTCTTATTTAAATAAATTTCTGGTCATTTTAGGCATGAATAGGATCTTAAAACAAACCCTAAGGGTATTCATTCTTCATTCTTTACCTTGGATTTTTTTGTGATTAAAAGGAGAGGAGAAAGAGCTAGGGTTTTCAATTCAAGCACGAGGATTGATTGAAGTTTAATTGTTTCTTCAATTCTCAGGTATATAAGGCTTACCAAAATATGAAATCCCTTTTGTCACATGCCCCTTCAACTTTTTGAGTCAAGATATGGAAAAGAGTTGAGATTTGAGAAATTCTACTACCCTAACTTGGAACCTTTGTTTTCATCATGAGGTCTTATTATGCTACATGAGATAATTGCTATATTGCATAAGTATTTTTATGAGATTTACACATATATTTAATATTTGATAACATGAACCCTAAATCATATGACTTTATGAAATTCTATTCATATTATTGAACATTTGAGTTGATGTAAATTGAGCATTTAGAGTTGAGTAACTTTAGCATGATTGAGTATGAGGAACATGTTGCATTGAGTCACATGTAATTAATACATATGAGTATTTTGCTTGCACTATCTGAGGATTCATGTTAAGTGAGTCTAAATGACCGCTTGAGTCTAAGTTAAATTTGATGATTTGCATTAATTGAATGAGTTGATGAATGATTGAGATGAGATTCCCCAAAGGGGTTGAGTTTTGAATTGATTGATGAGTCAAGCATATTTTAGTCTTAGAGAAAGTATCGACCATCGAGCGGGACACAAGTATACATCTACTTTAACCCTCAGAACTTCCTTGCCATGGTAGGATAATCGTTAAAGCTTGCTCTGGTGACTCCAGTCCTGCAAGTAGATATTTATTATGGATCCATGAGAGAGTTGATCGCCCTTTTATATAGCAAGTTAACGGTGGGCATGACAACGACATTGAATTCATTGTGCCTCACAAAATTATAGGTAGTAGGATGAGGATATCGGTTAAGAGAAACTCCCAAGCAACATTGTTTGAGCATGATATTTTAAACTGAGTCTATTTCTACTGAGTATACTTTTAAAAGCATAATTTACTCTAAACTTGCATAAACTGATTTGAGCATGAGTTGTTGAGTCGAGGTGAGTGTGTTGAGATTTACTTTTCTTGAGTTATTTTACATACCAATATATTTCATATACTGATGTTCATTTGTGCCTGCATCTTTTCGTGATACAGATACAGGTGATAGAGGACTTTATCCCGTACATCATTGAGGTCTATAGATCAGTGCATTTCCAGAGTTGGTGAGCTATCGTTGTTTTTTGGAGGAGCTCTCTTATCTTATGAGTTGACTTAGTATATCTTTTTCTTTCTTTCTTTGATTTATGGTGTTCATGGCCTATCATGACACCATTTTGACTTGTTGAGAAAAGGCTTCACAGACATTGAGTAGAGGAATATTGACTATTTTGTACTCTAAACTTATTTACTAAATACTATGAGTGGTTGAGTTGCATTTAGTTTCGTATAATGTTCCCCATTGGAGTTATTCTTTCGCTGTCGAGTTGAGGTGATGATGAGGCCAAGTGGTTCTCTTGAGGAATCAACAATAGTTCTTCAAGTGCCGGCCACGCCAAGGGTACGCTCTCGTGGCATGACAAACTTGGTATCCGAGCATAAAGTTAAATAGTCCTAGGAAGTCTATGAAGTTATGTCTAGTAGATTCTTGTTTGTGAGTATGTTGTGCACCACACTTCATAAGCAGGAAGCTATAGGACATTAGGAATGGTTATACTTCTTTGGTACTCTGAGTTCGTGCATAAAGTTGAAAACTCTATAAAATTCTTTCTAACTTGTGCATTGTACGATTACAGATCATATCTCCAAGATGCACCATAACCCAGAGAAATGGCTCGGCTAGCAATGCTAAGAACCTTACTTGAGAGGTACCTCCTCAAATGAAAACGAGGGGTCAAGATCAACTGGCCAGGACTGTTGGTGTTCCTATCACCTCTATCACCCCATCTACTTGTACAATCGAGGCTGACTTCAAACGAGCTATCACCATTCTCATACAGTTGGTAGCTGCCCAGAGTGGGAACCAAGGCTCACAGACCCCTAATTCTAGCTCTCATGAGCCGACGACTGCCTCCAGACTGAGAGACTTTCTAAGGATAAACCTACCTGTCTCCACTGGGTCCAAGGTTGAGGAGGACCCTCAGAACTTCATTGATGAGATATGGAAAGTGTTGACAACCATTCCTGTGACTGAGACTGAGGGAGTTGAGCTTGTCGGCTACTAGCTCAAGGATATGCTTAACATTTGGTACAATCAGTGGGAAGAGACAAAACTATGCATACAGCTAAGACTAAAGGAGTTAAGCTTGTTACCTACCAGCTCAAGGATGTGGCTAAAGTTTGGTACAATCAATTGAAAGAGAGTCAAGTTGAAGATGCTGAGTCCACTGCTTAGGTTGAGTTTGAGAGTGCCTTCCTCGATCACTTCTTCGCTTAGGAGTTAAGAGAGGTGAAGGTTGAGGAGTTTGTGAACCTGAAACAAGAGCAGATGACTGTTAAAGCGTAAAGCCTGAAATTCGTCCAATTATCCAGGTATGCCCAGGGATGGTCTAGGATATAAGAGAAAGGATGAGGAAATTTGTGTCTGGATTGGGTAAGCAGGTGAGGAGGGAGTGCAAGGCGGCATTATTGATTCTAGGTATGGACATTTCTAAAATGATGGTTTATGCCCATTAAACTGAAGAGGATAAGAAGAAGGACAGAGAAGAGCACTTGCGTAAGAAGGCCAGATCAGCAGGGCTTGAGCCTACCCAGACTAAGCAGGGTAAGGAAGACAGGGCATGTCCAACCCAGACTAGAAGAGGACTTCTAGAGTTATGCACTATCTTCAACTAGTGCACCAAACCTAATCCAGAGATATCATCAGAGATCCCAAGGTCAGCCAAACTTGAGGGCACAGGGTATACAGTCTCAGTAAAGTGGGACTCTGGGCTCTAAAGAGAAGCCACCTTGTGGAAAATATGGTAGGATGCATTTGGGAAAATGTAGGGAGGGAGGGAATGATTGCTATAAGTGTGGCCAGCCAGGCCATTTTCAGAGAGAGTGTCTATCATGGGGCAATAAGGCCCAGACTTCCACCACAGCACCACTAGAGAGGTATTGCACCAAGGAGGGATGGTGGAACAAATCATCTATATGCGATGGGGAACCAATAGGACCAAGAGGTTATACCATATATTTTGTGATGGGTATGCTTTGAATCTTTACCTTTCCTTGTTATGCTTTACTTGATCTGGGTGCAACTTGTTCTTTTGTAACGCCATATATGGCGAATAGATTTGAGATTCTTCTAGAGTTCTTTCTTGAGTCGTTTATTATTTCTACATCTATTGATAAGTTCATTCAATATGAGAGGATCTATAGAGATTGTGTAGTGTACATCTATCATAGGGATACTCTTATTGACTTGATTGAGTTAGAGATGGTTGATTTTGATATGATCCTTGGAATGTATTGGCTTCATGCCTGCTATACCTCTGATGATTATCGAACTCAGACTGTTAAATTTTAGTTTCTGAATGAGCTTGTTATTGAATGGAATGGAGATTCTATTGCGCTAAAGGATAAGTTTATTTCTTACCTCAAGGCCCAACGATTGATTTCTAAGAGATGTATCTATCACCTTGTGCGAGTCATAATGATGATGTTGAGTCCCCTACTCTTAAGTTTGTCCCAATTGTGAGTGAGTTTCCTGATGTGTTCCCTGAGGATCTTCCCGGAGTCCCTCCTAATAGGGAGATCGACTTTGGAATTGATGTTCTTCCTGACACCCAACCTATCTCTATCCCACCATATGGAATGGCCCCTGCAAAGTTGAAATAGTTAAAGGAGCAATTGAGGGATTTGTTAGAGAAAGGATTTATAAGGCCGGGTGTCTCTTCATAGGGTGCTCCAGTCTTATTCATGCGAAAGAAGGATGGTTCCCTGAGGATGTGTATTGACTACCATCAATTGAATAAGGTGACTATTAAGAATAAGTATCTCTTTCAAAGGGTTGATGATTTATTTGACCAATTTTAGGGTGCCACTATTTCTCTAAGATAGACCTCGCATCAGGTTACCATCAGTTGAAAGTGAGAGAATGTGACATCCCGAAGATGGCTTTTCGAATACGGTATGGTCATTTTGAGTTCTTGGTGATGTCATTTGGGTTGATAAATACACTTGCAGACTTTATGGATTTGATGAATAGAATATTTAGAGTTTATTGATGATATTTTAGTATATTCCAGGGATGAGAAGGAGCATGCCAATTACCTCAGGATCTCTTTGTAGACAGTCTAAGACAACGAGTTGTATGAAAAGTTTTCTAAGTGTGAATTTTGGCTCAAATCTGTGACTTTCTTAGGTCATGTGATTTTTGGAGATGGAATTTGAGTGGATACTCAAAAGATTGAGACAGTTAAGAATTGGACAAGACCAACCTCACCGACCGATATAAGAAGCTTTCTAGGATTGGATGGCTATTACCAGAGATTTGTTTAGGGATTTTCTTCCATATCTTCACCTTTGACCAAATTGACTTAGAAGAAGGTCAAGTTTCAATGGCCTGATGAGTATGAGAGAAGATTCTAAGATTTGAAGATGAGTTTAACCACTGCACCAGTGTTGACTTTGCCTGATGGAATAGATGGATTTGTTATTTACTGCAATGCTTCAAGAGTGGGATTGGGATATGTGTTAATGCGGAAGGGAAATGTTGTTCCCTATGCTTCTAGACAGCTTAAGGTGCATGAGAAAAATGATCCCACTCACGACTTAGAGTTGGCGACAGTGGTGTTTTCCCTTAAATTATGGTGCCACTACCTATATGAAGAATATGTTGATGTATTTACATACCACAAGAGCCTGCAATACGTCTTCACTTAGAAGGAGCATAACTTGAGACAGAGGAGATGGTTTGAGTTATTTAAAGACTATGACATGAGCATCCTCTACCACCCAAGTAAGGCTAATGTGGTTGTTGATGCTCTTAGTAGGTTGACCATGGGAAGCACAACCCATATGGAAGAGGAGAAGAGAGAGTTAGCCAAAAAAGTCCATAGCCTGGCACGATTGGGGTTCAATTAGATGAATTAGGCAAAGGAGGAGTTCTTGTACATAATAGATCTGCATCATCTCTAGTAGTAGAGATGAAGGAGAAACAAGATCAAGATCATATTTTACTACAGTTGAAGGAGGATGTGCATAAGCAGAAGGTGATGTTTTTTGCCAAAGGTGGAGATGGAATATTCAGGTATTAAGGCAGATTATGTGTTCCCAATATTGATGGTCTTATAGAGAGGATCATAGCAGATGCCTACAGTTCTAGATATTCTATCTATCTTGGGTCGACTAAGATGTACCATGATTGGAGGGAAGTCTACTGGTGGAGTGGAATGAAGAGAGATATTGTTAAGTTC
This sequence comes from Solanum virginianum, assembly GCA_000787875.1. NCBI lineage: Eukaryota > Viridiplantae > Streptophyta > Magnoliopsida > Solanales > Solanaceae > Solanum > Solanum virginianum. Next base: position 19,649 of record DF365219.1, read on the forward strand.
CTTTTCAAGAGCCCGAATTACCAACAAGTCAAGGTTGAGCACCAAAGGCCATGTGGAGTGGCTCACAACTTTGAGATTCTAGAATGGAAGTGGGAGATGATTAACATGTACCTTGTCATCAATTTACCGAGGTCCTGCAGACAGCATGATTCGATTTGGGTGATAATTGATAGGATGACTAAGTCTACACACTTCTTAGCAGTCAAGATAATAGACACCGCGAAGGATTATGCCCAACTCTATATAAGCGAGAGTGTTAGATTGCATAGGGTCCCATTTTCTATCATCTTGGATAGAGGAGCTCAATTTATTACCTAGTTTTGGAGATCTTTCCAAAAGGGTTTGGGTACAAAGGTGCACCTTAGCACTACTTTTCACCCACAGATTGATGGCAAAGCAGAACGCACAATTCAGACTTTGGAGGATATGTTGAGAGCCTGTGCCATTGACTTTAAGGGTAATTGGGATGACCACTTGCCTTTGATATAGTTTTCTTACAACAACAGTTTCCATTCAAGCATTCAAATGGCCACATATAAAACACTATATGGGAAGAGGTGTAGGTCATCGATTCGATGGTTTGAGGTAGGCAAAGCAGAGTTGATCGGATCGAACTTAGTTCACCAAGATATAGAGAAGGTGAAGATCATTTGATAAAGATTAAGGACTGTGCAAAGTCAACACAATTCCTGCATAGATGTTAGAAGAAGCAACTTAGAGTTTGGGGTCAATGATTGGGTGTATTTGAAAGTGTTGCCTATGAAGGGTGTGATGAGATTTGGAAAGAAAGGGAAGTTGAGTCCGAGGTACATTGGCTCTTACCAAATCATATAGAGGGTGGTCAATCTATCTCGGCCCAATAATTTGCCAATCTAATATGGCTTATGAGTTAAAGCTACCATTAGAATTGGAGGACATACATCCAGTCTTCCACATTTCCATGCTTAAAGAGTGTTTAGGAGATTCAAAATTGGTTGTGGCTGTTGAGAGTATTAGAGTGAAAGATGGCCTGGGTTATAAGGAGGTTCCTGTTGAAATCCTTGATCATTAACTTCAAAATTTGGGAACTAAAGAGGTTCCATCTGTCAAAGTATTGTCAAGGAACTAATTTGTAGAAGAAGCTACTTGGGAGGTTGAAGAGGAAATGAAGGCCAAATACCCTAATTTGTTCATGCCTACTGATGATGAGAGAGGTGATGGTAATAACTTCCCTCTAAATTCTTGAATTTCCATTTCTTGAGTCCTCCTTTTCATTCTCTATATGATAGACGATAGAGTTCCAGAGTTCGAGTGAGAATTGATGTGATTTGTTGACTACTTAATTGTTTTACTTGCTAAATTTCTTGATTGGTTGATTTCATGAGTGAGTTCAGAGTTGGTTGATTGTTAGAGTTCATAGGGAGATTTATACCTTGATCTATGTAACACCCCACAAACACTACAAGTATTTTTACTACACATATGAAACATGATATGGACTTTCAAATTAGTGACAATTTTAAAAGTGTTTGCATCTCGCGTTAAAGGACGTCGTGTGTATGTAAAGTTTAAGAAAGTTGCGTGTATACATGTTTTATGTTGAGTTAAGGTGACTAACACCCTAAACAAAGGAGAACAAATTGAGGTGTTTGTAGGACTTAGGAAGCTAGTAGGTGACTCAGCTACTTGGTTAACTTGAACTTGTGAGTTAAACGGAGACGAGGCTCGATGTTGAAATTGTCTAACTCCGACTATGAATAAAGTCTGAGTTGAGGGTGGATCATTGGCCCATGTTTTGGTACTATAGGTGGGCTGTATTTATAGCCCAACATGAAGGATTAAATTGGCCCAACAACACTCCCTAATACTTGACTA
>DF365218.1:22467-32835 GCA_000787875.1 Solanum virginianum
GATACAAATAAAGTTATTTCCCCATTTATGAATGAACAACAAAGTTGAGGGTGCAACAGAAATCAAGTGGTACTAAGTTAAAGTTGAGAAATGAATTTTATGCACATGACCTTCTTTACTTCGTTCGTGCCACTATAATTCCATTCACCGATTCTCGGGCCGGTTATGGTCATGTATAGTATATATATGTGTGTATATAAACTTTCAAAGATCGCCTGTGGGTGCAGTGGTCTTCCCTGGCTCACTAATATGGCCTGTGGGTGCAGTTGTCTTCCCTGGCCCACTAATGTGACTTGGTACCATGGCCTGTGGGTGCAGTGGTCTTCCCTAGTTTCTTCGGGGGCTGCGTTTCATGCCCGCAGGTTCAGTTGCACAAGGTAGCAGGCCTTCAGTTTAAGCCCTCAGTTGCAGTTTGAAGAGCTCTGTTACTCCGGAGCTAGACTTGGTATACTTACTTTGTATTGCTTTCATTTTGGATATGACGGGGGCCTTGTCCCGTCTTATGATTCGGGTTGTCTGTGTTAGAGATCTGTGGACAGTCTGTGAGTATGGGTCCTATCAGAAAGTCTATGTATTCAGTGCATTTGTTATGTATTTAGGACCTAGCCATCTGTCTAGACATTATGTATGTATACTATGTTTATTAGGCGGCAGGACCGCCGCGATGACCTTGTCGGCCCGCGAATATATGTGTATAAGTTGACTCCTCTGTTGGTTCGCTGGACTTTTCTATTTTAGGTGGCTAGTCAATAATACAAAGGAAACTCTGTCAAAATTTTTATAAAATGAATAGTAATTTGTTTTGAAATCTAATTCGATTATGTGATTTGGGGCGCCCAAACGGGTGCCAGTCACGGCCCATAGGTTGGAACGTGACATAGAATTCATGGGAGATATCACGTATGGACTTGCATATGGCTTTGAGTAAGATTGAACAAGCATGAGGGTCATGTGGTACTGTTATAAGGATGGAAAATAGCAACAGAGCAGCAACAAAATACTAAAATGCAAACATCACAAGCTATCTCAGAAAATAGATCATGATGCATTGTTAATGTTGACTGGGGAGTTGCCACTGCCTATGTCCATTTGTACGACCTAGTTGATGGTGGGAAGTTTATGAGAGTCAGTATATAAATAATCCAAGGGTGATGAAGACAAAACAGAACAACAAAAGTCAAGAACACATACCACGGAGGGGTTCACGATCCGTGGTGTGTTTGATGGATCGCGAAACTGCCCGTCCAGGTGACTTCATACAAGAACATCATCGAAGGCCACTCCATAAGCCCTTGCACGACTCGTGGTGCACTCCACGAGCCGTGAAGGTGCTTGTTAAAGGAACAAAGGCAGTGAAGAAACGCCATACGTGAAGTCAAGGAGCAAAGAAGACTCCCATGACTTGTGGACAGCTTCACATGTCGTGAAGGAACTCATGAAGGAGAACGCTGATTGGGAGCTTTTCAGCACTAAGTGAAGGACCATGGAAGGCCATTCTTGGCCGTGAAAAGGACCACGGATCGTGGTCATGATTGTGAAGAAGATAAGCGTCCAGAAGATTTAGTTTTCCTAGTCCAACTAGGATTAGTTTCCTAATTACTTTAGGCTAGGTTTTATGTAGTATAAATAGGACTTTAATTATTTGTTTTAGAGAAATTTGTACCTCACGTTTTGGGGGATGCTGGACACACGATTAAACTATAATTTTTCCAGATTTTGTCTTTGAAGAACACGCTGGACAATGAATAAATTTCCAGCAACGTTAGTTGTGGTTTTGGTCATCGTTTGAAGTGTGAATCAAGTTTTCGTTTCTCGTTTCTTCGTGTGACTTCAAGAATTTATCTACACTTCCTTGTAAGTGATTTAACTATGAATTTCAACATAATTCTTGTTTCAATTCTTGCAAGTTCGATAATCTAAACCCACAACTAGGGTTGTGGGAACCATGACAACTTAATGAGATAGACAAATTTGGGGCAAATATCGGGATTGCTTGTCGTGTACATGTAGTGTTCTTCACTTTAATTTCTTCCTTAATAAGTCGACGCATTAGGGTAAGCTTGTATGCATTACATGCCCGAAAGGGATATAGTGATTAGGAAAAGAACTCTATAACAGAAATTCGGTGTTATTAACCTAGTCTAAGTACTTGAGATCGGAAGGTGAGAGTATTATGGGGTCCATAGCAAGGGTTACAGAGAGCACATTCTGAGATCAAAAGGTGATGAATGAAATTCATCTAAGAAGGGCCTAAAGGTGAATTAGATGTCACCTAACTTATTTGATCTTGTACACAATCATGAACAAGTTTACTAAACAAATTTGGCTATCGCGTTGGGAGTTATTGGGACCACAACCCTAGTCATCATTAAACTGTTTAAGCCTTAATTTACTTTAGTTAGTATTCGTAGTCCATTTACTATCTTAGTTCAAAACCCCTCATTTTTACATTTTTGCATTATTTGTTTTCTGGAAATAGATCCGACGACCGAAGTAGGATAACTAGTAGAGTTGTTTCAACCTATTTTCTGTGGGATCGACCCCAACTCTTAGTTGGGTAAATATATTGCTAACGATCATCCATATTCTTTAAAAATGAGTATGTTTGAACATTATCAAAAATTTGGCGACATTATTTGTATAGGGTGCATGTTGATGTGTTCACCGATCATAAGAACCTCCAATATGTCTTCACTTAAAAAGATCTCAACTTGAGGCAAAGAAAGTGGCTAGAACTTCTTAAAGACTATGATATAAGTGTGCAATACCATCCCGGTAAGACAAATATGGTGGCGGATGCCTTTGAGTAGGGTGTCCATGGGTAGCCTAGCTCATGTTGATGGTGGTGAGAAGGAGATGGCTAGGGAAGTGCATCGGTTGGCTAAATTGGGGGTTAGATTGGAGGAGGTTGGTAGTGGTGATATTGTTGTTGTGGATGGTTCTAGGTCTTCTTTGGTTGATGAGGTGATGGCAAAACAAGATCTTGATCCCTCCTTGTTAGAGATGAAGGCATTGGTAAAAGAGGACAAGGTAGAGGTTTTCTCCCAAGGGGAATACCAAAACAAGATCTTGACCCCTCCTTGCTTGAATTGAAGGTCTTGGTGAATGAGGGGAAAGTGGAGGTTTTCTCCCAAGGAGGAGATGGTGCCCTTAGGTACCAAGGTAGGTTGTGCATGCCTTGTGTTGATGGTTTAAGGGAGAAAATCCTTGATGAGGCCCATAATTCTTCTTATTCTATCCATCCGGTTCCACCAAAATATATAGAGATTTAAGGGATGTGTATTGGTGGGAAGGCATGAAGAGGGACATTGCTAAATTCGTTTTCGATCGTCATAGTTGTCAACAAGTCAAAGCCGAACATCAAAGGTCGGGTGGCCTCACCCAAGACATTGAGATTCCTACTTGGAAGTGGGAAGAGATAAATATGGATTTTGTGGTTGGGTTACCCATGACTAGAAAAGGTTTTTATTCCATTTGGATTGTGGTTGATAGAATGACAAAATTGGCTCATTTTCTCCCGGTTAAGACCATATATGGGGCTGAAGATTATGCAAAGTTGTACATTCATAACTTGGTAAGGTTGCATGGGGTTCCTTTGTCTATCATATCAGATTGTGGAGCTCAATTTACCTCACACTTTTGGAGGTATTTCCAAAGGGGTCTTGCAACTAGAGTTAAGCTTTCTACGGCCTTCCACCCTCAAACAGATGGCCAACCCAAGAGGACCATCTAAAACCTTGAGGATATGCTTAGAACATGTGTGTTAGAGCTTAAAGGTAGTTAGGATGATCATCTTTCATTGATTGAGTTTGCCTACAACAATAGCTATCATTCTAGCATTGATATGGCTCCTTTTGAGGCTCCCTATGGGAGACATCGTAGATCACCGATTGGTTGGTTTGAGGTTGGTTAGGTAGCTTTGTTGGGACCAAATCTAGTTATGGGGGCTCTTGATAAGTTTAGGATGATTAGAGAAATGTTGAAGATGGCCCAAAGTCGTCAAAAATCCTATGCCGATGTGAGAAGAAGAGACCTTGAATTCGAAGTTAGTGATTGGGTCTATCTAAAGGTTTCACCCATGAAGGGTGTGATCCTTTTTGGTAAGAGAGTCAAGTTGAGCCCAAGATATGTTGGTCCTGATGAGGTCATGAGTAGGGTTGGCAAGATAGCTTATGAGTTGAGATTGCCTAGAGAAATGGATTTGGTTCATCCGGTATTCCATATGTCTATGTTGAGGAAATGTGTGGGTGATCTGAATGCTATTGTGCCTCTTGATGTTATGGGTATGGTTGAAAATAATTTGACATTTGAAGAGGTCCCAGTTCAGATTTTTGATAGGCAAGTGAAGAGGTTGAGAAACAAGGAGGTGGCTTCCCTTAAGGTCCTTTGGAGGAATCAACAAGTTGAGAATGCTACTTGGGAGGCCGAGGCGGACATGCAAAAGCGATATCCTTACCTTTTCCACTCCAATCAAGCCTAAGTTATTGATCTAAGTCCTTTATATGATCTCAAATCTTAAGTTCAGCCCTCAAGTCATTGCATATGCTCATCTTTAAATTAATAAACTCATGATGATTTTACACTTATGATGAGAGATGTTTAAGTGCTTTGTTGCATCTCTATGTGGGATAAAATGGTCATGTTTGTGTCTCTCATATAAATTTTCTTTGACATTCGGGGAAAAATATTCCCAAGGAAGAGATATTGAAACGACCCAAAAAGTGCCCGAAAATGTGCCTTAAAAGCGCTCGAAATTGCAATTTTTATATATCTCAAAATTCGTGCATGATATCAAAAATCCGACTTCATATTCTTGATCAGGGGAAAAATTGAGCAGGAAATGGGTATAACTCGGATTTTAAAAGACTCATAGCGAAAAGTAATTTTCATAAAATTTTTGGAGACAGTAAAGGTGTGTGATGATTCTGTGATGTGAACCCATCATGGATCAGAAATTTCCAAAATGCAATTTTCAGAGAGCTTTTCGAGCCCATGGTACGACGCGCCAAGGGCGCGCACCTATGTTATTATTGGTCCAGTTTTGACTCGGTCCAAGACTTTTAAGTCTTGGGCCTAAGTGTTCCCAAATGTGAAAATCAAGTCTCCATCTTCAATCTTTATCAAGCTCATCTCCAAAGTTAAGGTACGTTGGTTTCTTTCGTGGGTTCCTTTCACCCATTATGCCCAAACCTCCTTTCTCCCTAATTTGCATAATTTAAAGATGATTTACTCATGGGTCTTTTTTTTAATAAAAATTATTGCACACTGTATTGGGCTTATGAAATTGTGACTGTTTTACTATGTTTTAAGGTATGAATCTTTTGATCATTTCTTAGATTCTGTTGAATTGTATCGAATCCATTTTCTATTTACCGGGCCTTGAGTCAAATTGATTGTGTCATGTACAACGTCCATCAATGATGGTTCATTAATGTCCATTGATTTAGACTCCTTCCCCCTTCTCAACTACGAAAAAGTTAGAGAGGAGCCCGAAAGCCCCCAAAGAACGAAAACGGAATTCAATTCACTCCCCATTCTCTCAACAATAAATAAAGCTCACCCTGGGCCGGGTCTTTCCCTGTTGTTTTGTTCCCTCCACGAGAAAGATGCACGGAAGAGGTATTCCCAGTGCGCGAAGTCTTACATACGGTATATTACCCGCAAGTTCATCTTCTTTGATAGGATATTAGATTAGTCAGCAATTCAATTGGGCCAAGAGCCATAGTTAGTTGTTGTTTCTGGTTGTTTCTGGTTGTTTCTGATTGTTTCTTACTCATTGTTGATACCGGCAAGACCGCTTTTTGCAGGGAAACTTTCAAGTACAGTTTGGGGGGAGGCGGGCGTTGACCCTACCTTATGAGTATTCGAACTATAACAGTTCCGATGAACAGTCACTACGATCTATTGTAAGATTTGATGAAGGGTTTTAATGTGTAATGCTTGATGGCGTTACCAAGTATCTATTAAAGGCTTTACATGGAATTTTCTTACATGATTTCACTCTTAAATTGTATGGTTTTATACTAGCACTACACACTCTCTAAGTATTTGATAAAATATCCGAATATGATTTCTTGAGAAATTGAAAGTCCAATGCATGTTTTATGAGTTAAGTGACTATATGATGATGAAGAGATGATGAAATGATAATGAAATTGATGTATGTATATGATGACTATATGATGATGAAAGGAATGTATGAATATGATGATTGTATGATGATGAGAGGAATGTATGACTAAAACGACTATATGATAATGGGAGAAATGTGCATATCTATATGATATTAATTCTATAGTGTTGGCGATGACCAAGCCTAGATCGGGGGGTTGTAGGCCCGGGTAACCTATTGAGGGGTTTGTACCTCGATCGCCTAGTTCGAGGGGCGGTAGGTCCGGGTAACCTTATTAGGGGTTGGTACCCATCAACCATGTTGGGAGGTTTGTACTTCATCAACCCATTGGGGGGTTTGTACTCCATCAACTATGTTGGGGGGTTTGTACTCCATCAACTATGTTGGGGGGTTTGTACTCCATCACCATGTTGGAGATTTTACTCATCAACCTATTGGGGGGTTTGTACTCTGTCAACCTCAAGAAGGGGTTTGTATCTCATGTGCCTCTCCAAGGAGGTGGTAGGACTTGGATTGCACTAAGAATGGTCACTCCCTACACATGTGTTATGTTAGTGTGATTTAACGCTAGCATCTTCCATTCATGTCATATTGTCATATGTTCATTTATTGTCTAATTAAGCATTTTGATTATGATGCCTACTATTGTTGCATTGCGTCCTACATACTTAATACATTCCAACGTACTAACGTATACTCTATGCCTACATGATGTCACCATGTAGGAACCGGAGTCCCACTTGAGCATCCTCCTCCACGTGGCTAGTACGACTTCGCTCAAGGTTGTTGGTGAGTCCTCCACTCCGGAGACTGTACTCATGATCTCTTGATATGTATTTAGACTTTCTCTCTTGACTAATGTATTGACTATGAAGGAGCCCGATTGCTTTGTCTTAGCCCCTGCTCTTATCTTATAGTAGAGTTATTGTTGGACATGTTATGTATCTATGTTATGAGTTTTGACTCCTTTTGACTCTCAATGTTGATGTTATGAAGTTGTCCCTTCGCCCCATCTATTCCGATTTACTCCTACTTGTTGTATTTTATTGCTTCCGCAATCAAGGATGTGTAATGATATGCTATGAGGCTTGTTTGGGGTCCCCTCGAGTTCCCCATGCACCGTGTCACGACTAGGCAGACTTGGGTCGTGACAAAAAAGCCCACAAATTATTTTATGTTGGCTCATCGGAAGCCGCAAGATAAATTATTTTTGTCTCAATTTATGTGACATCGATAGATTTTTCCTATATATTTTAGAAGATATTGTAAAATTATAATTGAAACAACTAATGAAATATTATGAAATTGTTGAAGCAGACATGTCAATGCACAACTGCCCTGGAAAGATTAAATTGAAAAACCCGCAAATTAATTTTTTTTGGCTCACAGGAGGCTGCAATATAAATTATTTTTTAGTCTCAATTTATGTAACATCAATAGATTTTTTATCTATATTTCAAAAGTTGTTGTAAAATTATAATTGAAGTAGCTAAAAAAATATTATGAAATAATTGAAGCAAACACATCAATACGCAACTGCCTTGAAAAGATTAAATAAAAAATCCCACCAAATATTTTTTATTGGCCTCATATAATAAAGGAGAAGAAGCAGATAACTGAAGCAGGCAGAACAACCGGAAGCTGCTCAAGCAGGTAGCTGCGATCAAGACTTCAGGTTCCAGGGCCATGAGCACTAATACTAGGCTATACCAAAACTTAGTTTTCTACGTACAGGGTCTAACCCAGAAAACAAATCCGCCCTCAAATTCAATCCTCACACAAAACAAAAGAAAATCCAACAAACTACTCATTCAATTTAATTCAAGAGCAATCTGCAAAACTTGATCATCATACAGCAAAGTATTCCTTTTGTCACTAAGGCAAGAAATTAAACTATAACCCACCAACTGGAAAATTTAAACATAATCAGTACAGAATCCCTAACAAGCATCTTAGACATAAGACAGAGCATGTAACAAACTGAAACTGACAAGTAGATGATTTATCGCTTTTTTGAGACACCAACAGTCTTTCCCCTGCGGCCAGTCGTCTTTGTGTGCTGACCACGCACTCGGAGGCCCCAGTAGTGACGTAAACCACGATGATTCCTGCAACCACCACAGGATAAAATTAATTAAGATCAAAAGATGCACACAAACGACCAAGGTTTTAAATTACTTCAGCTCTACTACTACTTTTTATGATAAGATACATACTTGTACTCTACTACTCCTTGTTGACAATATGTTTCCCTTATTTGCAAAATGCAGTGTGTACTCTCTTTATTTTGTTCATCAAAAGAAAAATGAATTATTTTAACAGCAAACTACCTGATCTTTTTCAGGCGCTCAAGATCATCCCTAAGCTTCATGTCAAGTGCATTAGATGTGACTTGTGAAAACTTGCCATCTTTGTAATCCTTCTGCCTGTTCAAAAACCAATCAGGGATTTTGAATTGACGAGGATTAGCAACAACCACCATGATACTGTCGAGCTCTGCAGCAGTGAGTTCACCAGCCCTACAGAAAGGAGAAGCAAAAAGAACAAAGATAAATTTTCAGGAGATAAAATACACAGCTGTTAATTCATGATACCCTAATTGTGGCAGACAAAACCATGGCATGCACAACAAACTATAGATATAAATCAACCAACACAGAAATCTCAAATACTATGAAAAGGAAAACTTTTTACGGGTGAAAGAAATTTTTCAAGCTGCCACTTCATTTTATTCGATAGGCAATACTCCCCCTCTGTTTAAATTCAAGTGTTGTAGTTTGAGTAGGCACAAAATTTATGAAAATAAGGGATATTTGTGAATCTTGTGGTCATGAACTAAAGATATGCATAATCCATCCAAATGCCCTTTGATCCTTGTGGTCTTAAACATGCCATAGGATGTTGGACTTAAAGAGTAATCAGATACTTTTTTAGAAGAGACAAAAAAGAAAAGTAAGACAACTGAATTGAAAAGGAGGAGTAATAAAAGGAAAAAGGAGGAAAAAATTTCAATCAGCTTGGAACTCTTCTTTTTCAGAAAATGTAATAAAGGAAATCGGGGTTCAATAGAACCTGTAATCACAACTTAAAACTGTTGTTGATGTCTAGAAAGTAGTTGTCCATAATCACTGCCAAAAAACAAAAAGGGCCATCGTTTTGAGAAAGGCCTTTCTCCAACTCTTGGATAATAACCCTGGTCCCAAAGATAAACACCATCAACAAGGTTATAAACCAACTCAATTTCTCTATTGGAACATAACTCAGTCTTTCCCGACAATCCACCATAGACAGAACTATAGACCCAATCATCCATAATTTTGCCTCGTTAATGAATTTGAATGTCCTCAAAAGTAGTAGAAGGAACAGTTTTGCATCTAATTGATTTTCCCCCTGAGACCAGAGTGCACTAAAGCACGATAAAAACAATTACAAATGATACAACAATTAACCATACCTAAATAGTATGATTTCATGACCGAGACAGTAAACTAAAAGGGTAAACAGAAACACTAAGGTTGAACATGGGCTAACCTCTTGTTCATGTCGATATCGGCTTTCTTGCAGGCAATGTTGGCGAAACGACGGCCAATACCTTTGATTGAGGTCAAGGCGAACATGATCTTTTGTTTTCCATCGACGTTGGTGTTTTGCACACGAAGAATGTGCTGGAAATCTTCATTAGCAACAAGCGACTGAAATCCAACACACAAAAACAGCAAATTAATTTCGAAACATTAATCATAAAACTAGGAGAAGAAAGACTGGGTTAGCTTTGGCAAACCATGGCTAGCTTCTTCTGAATCTTGCTCCCTCGGCGGCGGCTTCTTCTTCTTCTTCCGTGTATACGATCTCCAAACCCTACAGCCGGAACTTTTATATAAAGCCAAAAGGGGTAATAAAACATAATCAGTACAGAATCCCTAACAAGCATCTTAGACATAAGACAGAGCATGTAACAAACTGAAACTGACAAGTAGATGATTTATCGCTTTTTCGTAATTACAATTGCCCTAACCAAGATTTTTGAAGCAACTCCATTTTGCACCCTTTGATATAGGTAAAAATATTAAATACGCTTCCTAAATTGTCCAAAATTATTGATTTCGTCTGGAAGTGGTAAAATAAATAAATTATTTTGGTATTGTTCAGATTTATTCATTTTAAATAAGTTGGATATCCAAACCATTTTGTCACGTCCCAGTTTATGGGCCGTGACTGACACCCGTTTAGGGTGT
>DF365217.1:8387-26844 GCA_000787875.1 Solanum virginianum
AACGATGGTGCCTAGGGTTCCGAACTTAAAGATTCAAGAATTGTGTCATCAAATCATTTCACCTCTCACCCCCACCCTTTACGTCCAAGCTGACCCCTCCCTCGCTCCATTTTCTTTTCTTCGCCTTTTCTCCTTCTTCAGTTAACGTCCTTCTCTTTGCTAGAATTTCAAAGAAAAATCTTGTTATTTTTTTTAAAAATTTTTATTTAGTTTTTGATGATAAATTAAAATCAATTGTATTTTCATGAAAATTGAAAACTAATTATTATCATCAATTAATTTATCTTCTTTTTTTATATAACTTTGAAATTAGAAATGATAATTTTGTCTAAAGTTAGAAATGATAATTTTGTCATCAAAGTCAACTTAATTAAACTCTTCAAATATGGTTATCATGTGCATAAGCCTCTAATGTATTTTCAAAAAAAAAACACGTCCCAAATGACATTGCCTCTAGGAGAGAGAAGTCCAGTGAGATGACAAACAACCACCTGACAATATCTCCACAAGAAGTTTCAAACAAATAGAAGAAAAAGAGTATCATGAAGATATGAGCCTATAACCTATACAAATATAGAAGCAGGGGGTGAGTACCAAATATATGGTACCCTGCAAGCGAATCCTAAACATGTGGTTTTTTTTTTTTCAAAAATACATTAGAGGCTTATGCAAGTAATAACCAGATTTGAAGGGTTTAATTAAGTTGACTTTTTTATCTGCATTATTAATTCTTATTATTTTTCATCCTTATTTTTATTTTACATTTATCACTTTAATTGAGTTTTATCTTTAGACAAAATTATCATTTCTAACTTTAGACAAAATTATCATTTCTAATTTCAAAGTTATATAAAAAAAGAAGATAAATTAATTGATGATAATATATGAGTACCAAATATATATATATAATTTCACAATTTACATGGTATATATCTCAACAACAACAAGCAACAGTTATCGATCAACAACATACAAGATCTAGTCCATTAGTCATAAGTTTCATAAAAAGGAACTCACAAGTTCACAAATAATAAAGATATGTAATACAATTGTAGGACCCCAAAATTTGGAAAGATAGAAGATGTAATGTTTTTAAAAAGGATAGTTGAAGCTCACCGAGTGACTTGCAGACTCGCCAAAGGCATTTGGCATCACACCAAATGGATTGCTCGCTTATTGATTCTAACGGTTCTACTCAAGGAAGAAAGCAAATCAGCAACAAGGATTGGTGTCTCACCAAACTAGATCGGCAAGCTGAGTGAACTCGTCAAATATTTCTGAGACATAGGCTAAGGAGAGGTGAGAAAGTTGGCGAGCGAAAGAAAAAACTGCAACTCATCGAATTGAGTCGACAAGCTGAGGAATTTTACCAATATTTTTAGAGAAAATCCCCTTAGAACTATACGATTTAGCAAGGTGAGGCAGCTATTGGCGGCACACTAATCAGGTTGGTATGCTTGACCTTACTCGCCAAAATGGTCTCGACAGTCATTATTTTAAGGTTATTTCAATGTTTTCCTGCACAATTAACCCCTAAATAAAGTTGTTTTAAATTTATAACGACTCCTATAACCATTTGTATGTACCCTTCTAATTTCCTCCGTTCTTAATCATTCTCTCAAAAATCATAAAATTCTCTCAAGTCTATTTCCCTCCAAGGATCTCCATCAAGTTAAAGCTTGGGTTCTTTAAAGTTTCTAAATTATTCTTCTTTCTCAAGTTTAGGATTTACTCAAGGTGTATGGATATTCATCCATAGATTCTTGTCATCTATGGGGCTCAAGTATTCTCAAGGTATTCAATTTCATTTCTTCAAAATTTCAACTAGGATTTATGATTCTTCATTGGGCTATTTCAATTTTGCATTTAGTCATCATTATCAATTTAAATATGCATGAGCTGATATTGATTACATAATTTTAATATTTTTCAATCAAGTTCTTCTTAAAATGGTCTAGGGTGTTCATGGAATTTATTATGATTTTTCTCAATTATGATTCAATTGATACTGTTTTACATAATTATGCATGATTTCAAGTTGATTAATTGTGAACCCATGCAAATTTTCCTAATATGAACTATGATCATGAGTTTATCAATGGCTTTATGCAAGTTTTACAAAATCAATGAATTATGGTTCATGAAGTCTCTTATGATAGAATAAATGATGGTGAGGTATTATCCATGGATTCAAGGTATGATAAGTACAATCCTCACATTTATTGGATTAAAGTTTCAAAATTATGTTCACCTACTCACAGATTCAGGATGCTGATAGATACAATTCTCACATTGATTTTACCAAAGTTAATGAACTACTCTATTGTAATAAGTTGATGATATTAGATTTATGATTATATATTGCCTTTCCTTATGATTTACCTATTGAGTAATGATTACTACCATTTTGGGATATAACTTAGCACTAAGAAGACTTAAAGTGAATTTTAGTTTGGAAGCTCAAAGAGTGACCCAAGAGAATTTTAATAGCAACTTCTAGTCCCAAACTATGTGCCTTCATAGGTTGCCTTGTTGGCCTAGCTAGTGAATCCACATATAGTTTATGATGTTAAAGTTATTCTCATGGAGTCTATATTGACATGTAGCCTCTCTATTATTGATGTGGGACTTACATCAAATTTCATATTATAGGTCGCATAGTCTTATTGTTGGTTAAGGTTTATGTCCCACAAAATAATTGAATTTACTTTCAAGTTAATTACTATAAATTTATGATGCATTGACTATCTCTTATAAGTTTATGATTTTTATCTTTTATTTTAAATGATTCTTGGTCTTACATCTGATGATTCATGTTCTATAGTATTGCAATTTTTCCTTTTACATGTTGCTCACATACTTTGTACTTCAATGTTCTAATGCATAATTCTTTTATGTACATTTTATAATAATGCTTGATCTAATGGTTTTTCTCATAATACTTGTGCCTATCTTGAATTTCTACTCATAGATTGCTTAGTGAGACCTCATGATTCGAGGGCGTGCAATCTATTATTTCATTATTATTTTTGGACTACTTCATTTCGTACATTAACAGTGAGGTAGGGCTTACCTTATGCTCCCACATGTGATACTAGAGGCATCCTCAGACGTAAAAGTTATAAGTCCATTTATTGCTTATGATTTCCTTCTATTTGTTACTTTGATTGAGACTTACATTCAGCTTATAAATTACTACATATTCTTGCTTAGCTTATGTATATGATGAATGCTAAGAGGTTTGGTTGGATTCCTTTTGGGTTCTAACCGCCGTGTCATATGTTGGGCCTAATTTGGATGATGACAAACTTGATATTAGAGCACAAGGTTTAAAATGCCCTAGGAAGTCTAACAATTCACACCAAGTAGAGTCTTATTTCTAGATGTGAAGCACGCCACATCTATGAATAGACACATCTATATATGAATGGGAGACTAAGAGGCAATTTAGGGAACTTCATGTCTTTTATGATCTTATCGTGTGATAGAGTATTCTAAGAATTTTTTCCTTTAACAATTATTCTTTGATATATTCATAAAATCCCTCCTCATAGGGTCATGATGATAGTGAATAAGGAACAAGCACCTTAATCCCCTAAAGATCCATTGATTGAACCGATTAGTAATGCTAAATTTTGCACTAGTATTCAAATACTTACTCAAGTTGTGATGGGCTCAAGTGAATAGGTGGGGGGGGGTGGCTTCCCCTAATATGGGGTTTGATGGAGCTAATGATCTGAGATTTCAAAAAAATGAACCTTCCAAAGTTTCATGGCTTTAAAGTAGATGAGGTTTCATAAGAATTTGTTGATGAGGTTTACAAAATTGTGTCTATCATGGGAGTGACATCAAAAGAGAAGGCACAGTTAGTTTCCTACCAACTTAAGGGTGTTCGTTAAATTTTGTTTGATCAACAAAAGCATGAGAGAACTATAAGAGGGGGTCCCGTTGCTTGGGAATGACTTAAGGAAGCTTTTCTCGATGGCTTCTTTTTTCCTTGAGAAAAGGGAGGCTAAAATTTAAGAGTTTATCAATTTCAACCAAGGAGATATGAGTGTGAAGAAGCATGATTTCAAGTTCAAAACATTATCAAAATATGCCCCTTTTATGGCTGCAGATGCTAGAGTTCAAATTAGCAATTTTTTTAGGTGTATTGAACTTAATGTTCAAGGAGTACATAATCTTTATGCTAATCAAAGATATGGTTATCGCAAGCCTCATGACACATACCAAACTGATAAAGGATGAAAAGTTGAGGGAGAGACCAAGGGAGTCCAAAAGGACTTGTGTTGATAGTGATGGATTTTCTCACCAAAAGTCTGGTGGTAGAAATGGTTATTTTCAACATAGACAATAATTCTTTGATCATAGTTTATCTCACACTCTAGGAAAAAGTGTTGACTAAGATAAGGTGCCTTCACCTAGGTTTAAGGAGGAGGTTTGGGTGGCCAAGGTACTCCTATATGTAAAGTTTGTGTAAATAATCATAGGGGTGAGTTTTTCGCAGTGTGGTAAGTATGTTATAGGTGTGGCAAGCTTCATTATAATGCTATATATTTTAGAGGTTGAGGTGGTCGAACTTAGTGTTAGACTCAGAATATTATAGGCTGACAGACTCAGTATAACAATACTTCAGGTTTGAGTACTAGTATGTCCTACAATAGGTTTTGTGCTCTTTAGGACCAATAGAATATGGAGGATTCCCACTGTAATAACTCGTAACATGGAGAGTTGAATCCACGAAGAAAAGAAAACCATTTTGCAAAAATGACCTATGGTAAAATAGGTCCGCGACGTGGACTTGGGAGGAATTTTAGGTAGTAGATATTTTGGAAAAAATTTCTTAACCAAAAGAGCTCGTGCCATGTCAACATCTTGGACATGGTCCAAGCTAGTTCAAAATTGATCTGGGAAATTTTTGATAGAAAAATACAATCTTGAACCTAGTCTGCGTTGCGAAACTGGGGGCAACGTTTCACAAAATTTTTTTTAATTAAGGGCATTGTGGACTTTTTCCTATCTACCCAGCTTTATACTATGGTGTTTTTGGATATTTTTACACAACTATAACCATCAAAATTCATCCAATTTCTTCTATTGTCTTTTAACTCATCTCCTACAAAAATA
The DNA here is from genome assembly GCA_000787875.1 of Solanum virginianum. NCBI lineage: Eukaryota > Viridiplantae > Streptophyta > Magnoliopsida > Solanales > Solanaceae > Solanum > Solanum virginianum. Next base: position 13,515 of record DF365217.1, read on the forward strand.
ATTCTTTCTCTAAGAAGGTCATTAAGCTCCCATTGAATATCACACTAGGGCTTTAAATTTCTCCATTGATTCTCAATTATTTCTCAAGCAAATCATTCAAGGTATATGGTGTCCATCCATGACTCCCATTCACCTATAGAGTCCAAATTGTCCTTGATTTTTTCATCCCATTTCAAGTATATATTTTTATGAGTTTTTGAATTCCATTCAATTTCATGAATTATAATTTATTATATGATTATTAGTTTATTTTAACATGAATTAATGATTATTGCATGTAATTTACGAGTTTACCATAAATTCTCTACAATACTATCCATGGGTCTATACAGGGATGATGAATATAATTTTAATTATGCTTCAAATTGACTTTAATTACAAGAATTATGGATGTCTTGATATAAATTGGGTTATATTAAGGTTTTACCTGCAATTCCTCTCGAATTTTATCTTTGATTCACGAAAGTCAAAGTGAGTTCTTTTGATTATAGTTTTAATTATTATAATTCTTATTAATTAAACATGAATTCATTACATTGTTATGATTTTGTATGATTTTAATCCAATTTAATGGTCTTGAATCAATTCCATGTGAGCTCATGTTTTGCCCAAATTTTACTAGTCATGGATCTAAATTTTATAAGTCTTTAATCAAGTTTATTATAAGGGCAACCTAAGACCCTAATGACACTATATAGAGGTAGGATTTATAATGATGGAAGGCCTTACCTATATTACATGTATTACATGAAAATGAGCTATTCTATAAATAAATTTCTATGGCTTGGATTAGTAGTTTATGAAATTGCCTTTCCTACATGACAAACTTATGAAAACTATGAACTATAATTTATGACAAGTGTATGAATTCATGATAAGTATGATTTTATGACGTATATTCCTTAGAAATTTTGACTTAGTAATGAGAGGACTTTGTTGTGGGAACTCGACCCAAGGGTCCTTAGTAGCAATCTCTAGTCCCATAACTATATTGCCACCATTGGATTATTTACTAATATTGTCTAGCTAGTGGATCCACATATAACACATGTTCATGACAACCACCTAGCAGGATAAAATTCTATCTTCGCAAGTAGACGCTGTTTCTCTGATGTATGGGCAGACATCGGGATTCTGTGCAATAGATCGTATGGTCTTATAATCAGTTATTATTACTATCCACATATGTATGGTTCTTTATGATGAAATCTTTGACTATTTATAGACCTTACTTTTACTTGATTCCTTTTATGATTTACTTATGCATTGATTATTCTCATGTTTAATTTGCTATTAAATTAGATCTCTTATTATAATATTTACTTGGTCATCGCACTACATAATTTTTACATTGCCTACACACTTAGTATACTCAATTGTACTAACACATAATTTTATCTATATTGCTTTATAATATATGGGAGGACGTTCACCCTACATCTCAACTTACCTGTGATTAGCTTGGAGTTGCTTTGAAGATTGATTGATTGGTGAATCTTGATGATCCGAGGGCAAACCTTTCATGTTTTTGTGATGGATCTAGGTTCATTGTTGAGAATGCTATTTTCATTTTTTCTTTGAGTGTGGGTGATCTAGGAACTTATCTTAAGCCCCCATCTATGTTGACTAGTAAAGGCATATTTGATTTTGTATGGAGTCTATGTTGTCTTCTTGACATTTGACACTTCCTTCTCGTTGAAGTATTTTGAGAATTGCTTTATGTTCCTCTTTTTTCGATGTGTATTGATGTTTTACTTACCTATGTATGCCTATGATATTCTTAGAGGCTTTATTAGGGTTTCTTTGGGAATCTTAATCTTCATACCACATCTATGGTCTAGCATGTATCATGACAAACTTGATATCAAAGCATAATATTTTGACGTATCCTAGACAGTTCAACATGTTGCATCAAGTAAAGTCTTATTCATGCATGTGAGGCATACCACATCTATGAGTAGGAGGTTCTGAGGCATTTTAGAAAAATTTTCACTTCATTTATGATCTATGTCATGTGATAAAGTGAACTCGATGACTTCCTCTCTAATGATTGTTCTTTGCAATCTCAGAAAATACCTCTAAAAAGAGTTCTAATTCAATGAGGTGTTGATGCTAATAAGGTGCAAGTCCCAAATGATACTCTAGCCAATCAAGTTATCAATATCAAGTTCTAGACCACTACTCTATGCTAGCCCAAGCCATGACTCTTCCTAATTTGAATATAATGGCTTCAAGGGTTAGGAGCTTTACAAGAATGAACCCTTTCAAGTTTCATGGGTCTAAGGTGGATGATAATTGATAGGACTTCATTGGAGAGGTGTATAAGATCGTTGCTGAGGTTAACTTTAGCGAAAAAGGCGGAGTTAGCAGCCTACTAACTCAAGGGTATTTCTTAAGTATGGTACAATCAATGGAAGGCCAAAAAATTAAAGAGGGTCCCATAGGTTGGGAAAATTTCAAAGTTGCATTTCTTGAACTCTTCTTTCCACTTAAATTAAGTAAGACAAAAGTGTTGGAGTTCATCAATCTCAAACAAGGAAATATAAGTATGAATAAGTATGTCCTTCTGTTCAAAAATTTGTCCAAGTATGCTATAATATCCTATATGTCAAAAGGTAGAATTACGAAAACTAAGTACAAGTACAGTTTCTGGTATAATGATGTTCAAGCCCATCTACCGCCTATGGTTAGGTTTATGGGTCATTGAGAGGCCTCATGGATAGTATGAAGACTTGGTAAAAATTCAAAAGTTTGGGGTTGGATGTACAAAGGATCCTTATGGTCCATAGATAGATCAATGAGTTGTGGACGGTTGTCATGGACGAGGTTCAGATAAGGGTGTGACTAGGTTTAATGGGACGAGACCCTTTACTGGTCATGGTTTGGTTGATGGATCATAGAGTGTGTTCATGGTTTGGGTTCAGAGAAGTGAAATTTTGTCTACATATTCAATGAATCAATAAGGAATATATATGATCTATAGAGAGAACTATGGGCTATAAACTAAGATTCATTGATCAAAGGTTTAGGTTTCCTATTTCTAAAGTTGAAATATAACCAGGATGAAACCCCTATCCACGAGTTGTAGATGGGACTATAACCCATAGACCAAGGTCACTGTTCCCCCATTAGTCTTTAATAAGAGTATTTTGGACTTTTTCTTGCATCCTAAGCCCTAAACTATGTCGTTTTGGCTCCTATAGCTTCCCATATAAACCTAAAACTACCCCTTTCCCTTTCATTCCAAATCATTCTCCCAAATAACTTAAGTCTCAAACTCCCAATTTCTCTCAATGCTCCTTCAAGGCTTCAACTAGGGTTCTAGATTTTCTTCCTCAAGGTCAAATTTCCTTCCATAGAATTTGTCCAAGGTATGTGGATTTCATCCATGGGAGCTTTCCACCCATGAAGCCTAAGTAATTTCACCTATCATTTTGCTTTCAAGCTATGAAATAATCATGGGTTTTGTAGTTTTACTTAAAGTGCATGTATTATCATTCTATCGATCTTCATTGTATTTTCTTACGAATTGATGTTACATTATGAGAATTGATGATTTATAAGGTATTTTATGACATGCTACATAGGGTTTTGAAAGTCCATGCTTGATTATTTAATGAACCTTGCTAATGTATGAATTTTCACGATACTAAAGCATAAAGTCTCTTTCATTAATTGATTTAAAGTCCAAATGCTTGAACCCACCTAGGCTTACTTTATGTTCTAAAGAAGTATGATCTGAATGATAAGGCTTTCAACTGAATGTTTATGAATATTATGAATTTGATTATGAAAGCTCTTTTTATGACTGAAAGAATGATTTAGTGGAAGGTTTTCTTAGCTAGATGATGGATTCCGTATGTGATAAGGATAAATATCACATTTTGAATCCTTAAGGATTATGAGCTACTCTATGGATTTTGCTAATACTATTGAGCTTACGCTTTATAAATGACTACTTTAATGTATTACTATTTTGCGAGACTTGACTTAGCACCAAATGAGGCTTTGGATGGGACTCGACCTAAGGGGTCCCTAGTAGAATCTCCTAGATTTATAACAATGTTACCACCGAGGTTGTCTTTTTAGGCTAGGTTAGTGGATCCATGTATGACTCTAATGTTAATGAATGAATAATGTATCATCACAGAATCTACCTTGGCAAACCTAGCCTCTCATTTTTCAAGTAGAAGTTACATTAGATTTTATTTTATAGCTCATATGGTCTTAGTGTCTATTATAGTCCTTTCCCATATATGTATAATTCCTTACAATGTTTATGATGCTTCAATTATGGTTTAATTGCATTGATCATTCATCATTTCTTGTGATCTTATTCTTTTTCATGATATGTGTATTGCTTATAATGATATTTATAGCTTTCTTCCATTTCATTAGATCCCACATACTTAGTATATTTCAAGTACTAAAACATACTCCATGCCTATATTATATATGAATGTAGGGTTATATGATGCTCCTCCTCATCACCCTAGCAATTGACTTGAGTTGCTGTTGAAGACTTGTTGGCGAGTTATCATGCTTCAAGGACAAGCCTATATCCTTTCTAGCTTGTTATGTTTCAGACTTACAGAATCTATCTTGTATTTCATTCGAGGGTGAGCTTTAGTAATGTCTTATCACCCATTTATGTCTAGTATATAGAGGTATTGTTGGACAAAAGTATAATAGTCTTATTGTTTAATGTTTTTACTTTATCAGGTGTTATTTCCCTTATCCTCTATCCCTATGTTTCTTCTTATGCTCATTTTTTTATCACCCATGAGATGCTTGAATGAATGCTAAGAGGCCTAGGTGAGAGTACCTCAGGGTCCTCATTTGCCATGTTATGCCTAGGGCCTAGCATGGGTTATGATAGACTTAATATCAGAGAATGAGGTTTTGAAGTATCCTAGGGAGTCCAATATACCGCATCAAGTGGAGTCTTGTTCATGGTTGTGAAGTGTGTCACATTTATTATAGGAGGCTATAGGGAAATTTTGGGAACATTACCTTATTTCATGATCAATATCATACAATAAAGCTAATATCCTAAAGTCATTACTTTAATTCATGCCTTTTACATTCACGAACACATCTTAAATAAGTCAGAGTGGTAGACAAGATGGTGACCTTCCCTTTCTAGTTGATCATTCCCCCAATATTGACATTTTTAATATTAAGGTCTATAACACCATTCGGATATTGGCTTGAGCTATTATCGCTCGACTGAATCAGCAGGTGGTTACCCCGATAACGTTAAATGGTAAGAAGAGGAGATGAAATCCTAAATTGATCGTGCTTTATCTTCTGCTAGTGTTCTAGCGCCCAAGTCCAAAAAGGAAAAGTTCTCTTTCCCCCCATCAAAAGTTTGATGAGAAGCACTAAGAAGAGTGCATGGATGCTAAGGAGGGTTACTATAAGTGTGGTGATATAGGCCATAAGATGAGTGCTTTCAAGCTATGAAATAATCATGGGTTTTGTAGTTTTACTTAAAGTGCATGTATTATCATTCTATCGATCTTCATTGTATTTTCTTACGAATTGATGTTACATTATGAGAATTGATGATTTATAAGGTATTTTATGACATGCTACATAGGGTTTTGAAAGTCCATGCTTGATGTATGGATTGGTCGTATGCCTCTTATGACACCATAGAGTATAGAATCTATTAGGTCAAATTCCAATTCCCTAAGGAAGTTCTTCTTGAGTGGCAGGGTTAGGGGTTTCACTTTCGAGGTTCCTTCTCTTAAGTCGGTTTCTGTTGTTAATTAAGTTTTCCAATGACCTACTCGATGTTCCTCTTGAAAGAGAAATAGACTTTGATATGGATCTTCTTCTTAATACGAAACCTATTTCTTTTCACCTATATTGCATGGCTCTGGTGGAATTTAAGGAGTTGAAGGAACAATTGAAGCACTTGTTGGGAAAAGGGTTTCATTAGGACAAGTTTTTGGGTGTTCCCATAATATTTATAAGGAGGAAGGATAGATTGCTTTGGATGTGTATTGACTGCTAGTACTCAAACAAGGTTACCATAAAGAACAATTATCTACTTTTGAGGATTAATTACTTGTTTGACCAATTTCAAGGGGCTAGTTCTTTCTCCAATATTAATCTCCAGTCCAGCTACCATCAATTGAGGGTAAGGAAGTGTGACATTCCAACGACATCTTTTTAGAGAAGGTATGGTCACTCTGAATTCCCAGTCATGTCTTCTGTGTTGATGAATGCTTCGGTGGTGTTCATAGATTTAATGAATATGGTTTTTGATGATGCCTAAGCTATACCTCCTTTTTAAGGATAAAATGGTCATTGTCAAGATATATAACCTAACCGAGGTTAGGGTTGATCCCACAGAGAATATGGTAGACTTAGAAGAATGTAAAATAGTTCGGGTAGATTAACCAACTTATCTCCCTAAAGGAGGGGGGGGCTTGTAACAACTATGAAATGTAATCCTAAACTAAGATAAGAGTAAAATCAGTATAAAGAGTAACGAGGGTATTATGTTCCCCATAATTCCCTAACTCAGTGTTACCAGATAATCGAATTCTTTTTCAGTGTGTACCACGTAGAATGGTAAGTTAAGTGTACCAAACCCTTTGTTTCATGTGAGAGGCAAATTTCATTATGTGATTTGATCCATCCCCACAGTGTGACGTTACTAACCCTTACCTATGGTTCCAATATAACTTCCCTTTGATCCAATTTGATTGATTAGACGAGAACATCAATTGAATCCTGTTAATTAATCGATTTTCCTATTCATTACTACCTTGATCCAGTCAGTAACACTAGGCGAGTTCTAACATTGGCCACCATTAAAAATCATTCAAATCGAAGAGAATTAATTAATACATGCATGTACACTTTTCAAGAATTACGAATTATCCAGTTTTACCTTGTTAGTTCTTCATGGTTCCCACAACCTTTGTTATGGATTTAGCTACTCATGATCAGTGTTTATGCAAGAATCATAAATTTGAATAACATAATTGAGCACTTAGACAAGAGAATTAAGCACAATGAATCCAAACTCTTCACCAAGAATTAGAAGATTGAATTAAAAGTAAGAAATAATGTTTCACAAGTGTTTGTCTCAAACTCTCTACTAATCTTTGCTGTTAACTCTCTACTAATCTTTACTGTTTTCTAACGTCACTTATGAAAAATAACCTAGAAAGCCTGTTTATAGTCTTTAAAATTAAAAAAAATGGATAAGGAGAAGTGGGTCGGTAGACTATATGGGAAATTCTACGCGCCACGTAATGTTTTACGGCCCATAGTCGAGCTTTCGTGGATTGCTTCTTCAAATCTGGGACTGACTTCTATGCAACCCTTCTATGACTCGTAGGGGATTTCATCTGATGACTTTTTAGAAACTCCCCACTTTCTGATCCTCTGGGCATGATACCAAGTCTATGGCTCATATAATCTTCTATGCCTCGTCTGCATATGCGTAGACTTAACTTCAGAAAATCAACCTTCATTGGAATTTTGTACAAAACCAAATCTATGGCCCATAAAAGTTCTCGTGAAACTTCATCTTCAGCAAAATCTGCACACTTAGCTCAAAAATCGTGTCAACCTTGTAATCTTGTAAAACAAATATAAAAACACATCAAATATACTAACATCGCTTTGAGAACATATAAAATTCTATGTTTTTAAGCATCAAATGTGTTGTATTTTGGCAAACACGTCAACACCCTCAACTTAAAAATTGTTGCTTGTCCTCAAGCGACAGATTCAATTTACGTATGTCATGACCCAAGCCTAGGGCCAAGATATGATCGGCGAATGGGGAATCTGAAGGGACCCCAAACAAGCCTCATAGCTTATCATTACACATCCTTGGTCCCGGAATCAATTATAATAACTTTGAGAAATAAGCTCAAGCAAGGGAATTGGGACTAAGGGTATCTTCATATCATAACATCAAGAAATAAGAGAGTCAAGACTTATAACTTAGGTACATATCATGTCTAATAACACCTCTACTACATAGGTAAGAGCGGGGGCCAAGACAAGCAATCGGGCTCACTGATGATGTTCACGCTCTAATAAGAAAGCGATCGCTGTCAGTAATTAACCTAACAAAAGGTTAGGATCGAATCCATAGGGAATACAAGGTTTGACTACAAGGACTCACTATCAATAATTTCAAGTATCTATAAGTAAAATCTTGAAATAGGGGGGTTTTATGATTCAAGAATAAAGTCAAATAAACACTATACTACGATGCGGGAAAACATTCAATTTTAGGGACAACTTGGGAATTGTGTTCTCCATGGTTCATTGAATCGATTAACCTAGATAACATAAATACAATTATAGATTCGCATGTAGGATAGTAACTTAGGTTCTTCTAGCCCTTTTGTAAAGGTGAAGGTCGAATTTCACCATGGCGCTTGGTCGGTAACCATGGCATGCCAACTAACCGTTACCTATTGTCCTAGTCAACCTCCCCTTGGTTAGCTTTGGTTGATTAGATGAGAAGACATCAATTGAATCCTATCATCTACTTCCCTTTTCCTATTCGTCATTACCTTGGTCGACTTCGTGATAGTAGGAAAGGTTGGTGAGGTTATGTTGATTAGATGAGAACATATCAATCGAATCCTGTAATCTATTTCTCTTTTCCTATTCGTCACTACCTTGGACGGGATCGTGATAGTAGGCGGGGTTTGGTATTGCCCACCACCAAACAAAAATCATAACAAAGAGAAATAGATAATACATGTAAAACCCCAATCATAGAAATGCAGTAACCTAGGTCATCTCAAGTCAAGTACCCATGGTTCCCACAACCCCCAGTTATGGGTGCTTAGCTACACATGGCTAAGGCAAAACCAATAAAAATGCAAGTATAAGACATGATTGAGAATTTTACCCAAAGCAATGAAGATTGAAGACACCACAAGTTGCAAACCACAAGCTTGACAGATTGATAATGAGTACAAAGAAAGATTTGCAATCCCCAAAATTGGGTTTTCCAAGAGAAAATGATAATCTAAGCTAAGACACTAAAAGTTTCCTTGAGAGTATATCAAAGATGATGTTATCTTCTGAATTTCGAATCCCTCTAATAAAACCTTAACTTAAAGTAATTATTGTGTTTACAAAATAACCCTAAAAATTACATAGAAAAGATAGCTGGCAGCTGATAAGACTCAAAGGTATGACTCGTAGGGTGACCTACAAGTCGTAATAGGGGTCTCGTATTAGGTTCTTGGAATCTTGGACTCAACTAGTACGACCCTCTTGTACGATTCGTAGCTTGAGCTATGACTCGTGTGCTCCTCTCATAGTCTAGGCCTTCAGTTTTTGGTCTAAAGTTTTGGATCTCTGATTCCTGCTATAAGTACACATATACGAGCCATAGTGAGACCTTCGCTTCGTAGGGTGGCCTCGTAGGGTTGACCTCTACTTAGTAGATTTCTGATTGTTTTGTCTCTGTTTCTAGCTACGATAGCATCCTACGACTCGTATCTTAAGCTGCGACTCATAGGTGAACTCGTATGTCCTATGCTTCAGGAAAATCTACAATTTTTCTCTAAAGTCATGCCAACCTAACTTTTCAGCAAAAACAACACAAAAACACATAAAAACCATATAGAGTTGCATTAAAAACTCACGAAATCGCTTGTTTTAGGCATCAAATGTGCTGTATTTTAACAACACATCAACACCCTCAACTTAGAATTGTTGCTTGTCCTCAAGCGAAAACTTAATCTATGCAGACAATGAGAAATACATAGCAGCTATACCAAGGGCATATACATCATTCACTCTAATCCATGTAGCCAACTATCATTTTCAAAACCAGATTGCAAAGCCACTAAGCACAATAAACACATGATGTTGAATCTTGCAACCCAACTATGTTATGCTAAGAAGGATCAACCATCTACAATCACTGGCATAGCCATATGCTAATCAAGTAGTACAAATGCCTTTATAGAAAAAAGTCCATCTTACTCCATTCAAAATGCATTTAGAATTCAGGGACGGAGGAAACATTCTTTCTCTCACAAATGAAATTCATGCAAAATGACTAACATCATAGGCTTGCCTCTATACTCATCTTCCAGCCTAGTGACAAAGTGGATTTGGATCACTTTAGGACTTATGGGCTTGTAACATATGTTCAGGGGGCTTTTGTGGCATTTTAGGCAAGTAGTGACTAAAAGCTATCCTTGAACCATGTTTAGAAACACTTTTGCCTTCATAACCCAGCCATTTTCACTAAATCCACCCTTATTCCCCTGTTTCAAGCTTTTCCCGAGTGCTTTCTCTCTCTTTTCAGTTGTACCTTATTTTTGAACTTATTTTTCCTAATATTTTCTCAATTCAAGGCACTTTTAATTTCTTTTTCCTCCTCGGGCTCATGATTTGTCATTTTTCTCTTTATTTCCCAACTAACCACCTCATTGTTATTACTTTACAACAATAAGGGCCACCATCAACTTAGGCTTTTAGCCTGAAGTTAAGTACACAATATCTATTTCCTAAACTAGGGCCACCATTTGTAGCCACCCTCAACTTAGGCTTTTAGCCTCAATACATTGCACCTATAATCAAGTATAGACTCACAGGTCATGCTTCAAGCCTCAACTTACCTTTACATTATCAGAAAAATATCACCAGATCATCAAAATGCATGAATGTATCAATAATCACAATCTCAAAAATTTTGAGGGTAACAAAATTTTCAAATTATTCAAAAAGCCTTTAAAGACTATGTATATGCCAATAGATAACAACACTATGAATTTAAACATTATCTACACTACCTAAACATGCTGGTTCAACAGAAAATTAAACATCCACAAGGAAAAAGAATCACGTCAAGAAAACTTTGGGATAAAAGATAGGGGAAGTTATGGACTCGAGACTACTCAAACTTCACCTTAATCTATTACTTCCCACACCCCACCAAAATAGAATACCTTTTCCTCAAAGTAAAGACAAGAATGAAAAACCAAACATGATAACATATATATATATATATATATATATATATATATATATATATATATATATATATATATATACATACATGAAAAACCAAAAACTAACATCCCAAATATAAGTAAAAACAACATCCTACATAAAAATATTTAACCAAATCCAAAAACCAACATAATAAAAAGATTGACTAACAAAAGAACAAAGTATCCACAATGACAAGATAAGAACTGCGATAAAAGGAGTCAAACATCAAGGTGCATGAAGCATTGGTCTCGGGTTGGACAGTAGGGTCCTGAATCACGACCTCCTCCTCAACAATCTGGGTTGTAGCTGTACGTGAGCTACCCTCTCCATGTGAAGGCTGCTGCTCCCTCTCTCTTTATGGCCGCCAACAGGATCGACTCCTGCACCACCTCCTCTGGTATCAGCTCATCCATTGGGGCTGCTAGCTCTACAGGTCTAGGCCTCTTATGGCTTATCTCTGGGTCATCATACTCAAGGAGCCTCTTCCCATGGGCATGCGGGCGGTGAGCTAACCAATCAAACACCTCACCATCCGTCGATGCCACCTCTAGGACTACAACAGGGGTTGCTACATTTATAATAAGTCAGCCTTAAATTTGGCCAACTCTTATGTCACTGTGCTCGTGACAGCAGGCCGAGCACCCTCAAGCCTCTGTTATACTCTTGCCTTAAATGCATTCACTCGGGCATCCACCGCTCTGACTCTCTCACCTACCAATGCACGAGTGAATGCCTTCATCCTCTCCTCAGAGTCCCTTACGGTCTGGCTAACGTAAGGTCTGACCTGTTCTGCTAAAGCCTATTGCCTAGACTCCGCCATAGCCACCCTATGTAATAGTGCCTGAAAATCAACAGTAGAGATAATAGAATTAATGTATAATGTAGATACTGTTGGTGCTGGTCTATTGGAGGATGGTGTGGACTCGATCACAATAGCTGGCGTGGGCTCTACAGCAGCTGGAGTAGAGCCTGTAGAAGTTGGAGGTGAACCCTGAGTTTGAGACTTTACCGAGAATGGCTGGAGAAGCTGCTCGTGGCAAGGACATCGGGTTCTCGTCAGCCTTAATTAGGTTGGGATCCATGGTGCGTGTATCCTCTATATGCTGGTCCCAGTGGGGTTGATAGAAATACTCGCTGCACTCACAAATGATGAAGCAAAACAGGAAATGACAATGAGCTGTTCGTCTAGATGGCTGATTCGTGGATTTGCTCTGAGATGATTGGGCCAACTCTATAGCATTACCAACTAGGATGCTGGCCAACAACACCACTCGCTCTAGGGTAATCACATTATCCATGAAAGTAGGCCTGATACGCCAACGGTAATGGACCACCAAAACTTGGCCCGGAAGGAGATGTGGGCTTTTACTATTAGATATGCATGATTTGTGACCCACGTTGGCTTAACACACCCCTCACAAATCTGGCTAGCAATCAACTATAGAAGCTCAATACTTCCCCCGATGTCCTTCCCAGCTCTTTTCATCTACTCAATGCGTTCATCATACTCTGCGGTAGACTGAGGTACTCTATAAGTAGGCCCGAACTATACTCGTCAGATCATCTCCTCTAAGATGTCAACCCTCCAATATCGGACTGATACAACCCATAACCTCAGCTGCTCAATCAACTTCTTGTTCTTCAGTAACCCTCGACGAGTGTAGCAAGATACGCCCATAAAACTTACGGACTAAGAAAGGAGCATACTTGCCTAATGGCTGTGTGGCCATCGTTGCCTATGCTCATCTATCTCTGCATCCAAGCTTGGTAACCTATCTAGTCCTGAGGCATTTAACCTAGACTCCTCATGAAACTGTCTGATTGATTTGCCTTGACCCTTTGGTTCTAACCCCTGGTCGTAGATCTCTTTCATTCCTGCAATACACCATCTGGGTTCGGCCGGTGGCTATGATTGTATTTCCTCTTGTTGAGCTTATGGCCCCTCCTCAGAATCTATCTTAGTATGTGTGGGGGTCATCTGTGGTGAGCTGCTCTCGAACCCATTACTGCTACCCTCCTCCTCAGACTGGGAGGGACTCTCAACTTCTACCGGGGCTAGAATAGTGCGGCCTCGAGTTTGAGGTACATTAACTTCAGGGTCTATCTTGACTCTGTGGATTTCCACTGAGCCTTCTGATTACTCAGTCTCGAGTATTCATCAACCAACCTCCATTGAAATGATTGGATTGCTCGTTTATCCTTTGGAAGCATTATATTTGTAAACCAACCATATAACACCATGTGAGCTTCGAGATGTTTGACCAATCAATGATCACACAACAAAGAACAAGAAACACAACTACTAAAACATAGAAACAAAACAAAA
>DF365216.1:0-15642 GCA_000787875.1 Solanum virginianum
GTCCTTAAAGTCATTCAAATTCCAATATGCAAATTTACGGGGTCCAACACAGACTTTCTTCCGGCCAATCAAATTTATGGTGACATGATGCAGAAAGTGATTAGAATAGATTTCTTTTCAAGTGACACGACGATATTTGATTGGTTGAAATACATCACTTGTACATGTGACACATTTTTATTGGCCTTTGATTGAGATAGGAATGTCACATCATCTTGACATATGGTGTGATCCTATTGACTTCTTTGTTTGACTTGGCAGGCCATGTCATTCGACACATGGCATCAAACGGGCCTCTAGGATGAAGCAATATTGGGCCCAATAAAGTGGGTCATCTTTTGCAGCCCAAATAAATGTATTTGGGCTTTTAATTAAATTCATATTTTATTGGACTTAATCAATTAACCCAGTTACACTAATCCATAATATTCATTTTGGACCAAAATTGTCACAACCCAAAATACCCCCTAGATGTGACTGACACCCGCCCACACCATTTATCGGGAGAATCAAATATTCATACACACCCGAAACTATCCAAGCACTAAGAATATAATATGTGCAACTCCAAAACTCACCAATACTAGTAACAATAGAGTAACTAACAAACCAAAATCGCATATCAATTTATGAAAGGAAAAGGTTACTTAACAAAAATATCTCTAGCTCAAATCCCACAACAAGATCATGGAGCATCTAACATAGTGATATGAGTTTAACTATCGGGCATATAAACCCCCAAAAGAAGAAAAACATAAACTATAATAGATAGAGCTGAAGTAGTAGCCTCCACGAACAATGCGAAGGCTCACCTCAGCAACAGAGTCCACGAAAATGAACTCGTCAACCACAAATTTCGCCCTCTGCAATAGTATCTGCATTAACATGCAAGTAAAAATTGAGTTATATATAAATTATAACCTAGTAAGATCCTCGACTCGCTACTTTAAGACCCCTTGAACAAGAGTTATAAAATACATCTGCATAACGGATATATATAAATAACATACGCAAGAATATACTTCATTATGAGCTCAATAAGTTCAAACAAATGTTTAAAAAGGGTCACTAAAGGTCTCAATTTAATCCACACTCAAAACTTGTCATAAACAGCAGCAAAGGAGATCAACTTATCACCCCGACAAGTCCATGGTAGCATGTGTAATGCTCTAAAAATATACTATGACAATGTGTACAAAGCCCGTAATACATTATGGCAGAATGGACATGCCTCTAACATATCACGACAGCTAGGTATGCCCCTAGTAACCACATCACAGTAATAAAGAAGGATATCCAACATCACACCACATATAATTCATGACAATATTCGATTTTCTTCTCAAAAATAGCATACCTAGGGCTGATTAAAGAACATCAACTCTGTCAAGCACATACTTGTCCCAACACGTACACCAGACAAAGAAAAATATATTTTTTTTCAAATTTTATTTGAAAAGCAAGTACTAAAGATTAAAGACTCACTTTCCTTATTAATGACAAGTTCCACAACCTTGTACGCGTAGAACACCCACAAAAACAACCCTAAATTGCCTCAATATGATTTTTGATATTGCAATAAGAGCCTTCAAGTATTCCTTTCTCGTGCGATCATCTCTGGCAGACTTTAACATGTTCAAAAGCTGTTGAGCTCCACTACTATCAATTATTTTCATCCTTCTCTCATCATCTATCACTACTAAAAACTACATGAAAAATGGTGGATGGAAGTGACAGATTGTGTCGCTTTTTCATCAAAATCGACGGAAAAGTGATGCAGTCCATTTCGTCGCTTTTTTGCTCGAAGCTTTTAGAAAAGAGATGGATTGCGTCAATTTTAGAAAAGCGATAGACTCTGTCGCTTTTCCTATTTTGTCATTTTTTTAATAATTTTTTTAAAAAATAAAGTGATGGACATAGAGTCACTGTCCGTCGCAATTTGAAAAATAATTTAAAAAAAGCGACGGACATTGAGTCCCTATATGTCGCTTTTTCAAAAAAACTAATTTTAAAAAAAATTAAAAAAGCGACGGACATAGAGTCCCTATCCGTCACTTTTTTTATAAAAATTAACTAAAATTATTTTAAAAAAGCGATGGATATAGGGGCTCTGTCTGTCGCTTTTCTGGAAATTTTCTTTAAAAAAATTGTAGAAAAGCGATGGACTTAGGGACCTTGTCCATCACTTTTTTTGCAGTTGTTTTGACAGCAAAATCCTGCAGTTTCTGCTGTCCACCTACAATATAAAAAATAATTCAATTCTACTCCAAAGAAGCTATCTAACAGCAGCAACAACAAGTTTAACATACAAAATACATAACACCAATCAAAATTAAACATTAAAAATGAATAAAATCCAACAATTATAATGTTTTAAACCAACATAAAGTTCATAAAAATAGTCTAAAGTGTCCAAAATATAAATAAAGTGTCCAAACTAACTAAATTTTTGAAAACATAACTAAAAGGAACTTAGGGATTATTCTTAACAAACTCATCATCATCACTTTCATATTCGGGAGTTCAAACATAACCTAATTTTTTAAAACATAACTAAAAGGAACCTAAGGACTATTCTCAACAAACTCATCATCATCACTTTCTTCGTATTCGGGAGTGGAAGGACGCGGTACAAGCCTACAGATAAAGTTGAGCACTTGTTCTTTGATTTGTACAACTTCTTTTTGTTTCTCAGCCCTGATGAGTCATAGAAATACGACTCTTTTAACGTTTTAAACAAAAGATTTTTACGCGTTCTTAAGAAAATTTGTTATCTTGATTTTCATTTTTGTTATTTTTCAGGAAAAATGGCTAAGACATGGAGAAATGGGTGAATTATAGGACAAGAGATGAAAAAGAGTTGAAGGATGAGCATAAGAAGAAAAAAATGGAACCAAGTGAGGGTACACGGGTGCCTACACAGCTCATTTTCCATCAAACAACCCATGAGGCTCACCGTGGCCTCATACTTGGGGCATGGCACAAGAGCGGAGAGCAAAACTTCCAAGACAAGTCCCACGACATGTTACACTGATCGTGGGAGGCGAGATGGGTCGTACAATCTACCGTCAATGTGACGTGAAAGCCATTAACATCTAAAGTCAAAAACTGGGTGCTAAGTGGCGTGAGATGGGATGTGTGACTAACTACGGTCCATGAGTTGGCTCATGACATCAAGTGGCATAGGAAAATTTTGAAGGACAAGTAGACGGTCTATTTCACGGACCATTTAAACTTACATGAACCGTTTAACGACATGTGGTGCAACAGAGGTTTGATGATTTTGGAGGCCAAGTATGATTACACAGATCGTTACATGGTCCATCCAACGTCTCACGGGCCATGTAACGGCCCGTAGCCATGCCGAAATTATTTTTCCTATTTTAAATTAGATTAGGTTTTGCTTGTATATAAATACTATTTTTACTTTGTTTTTTGGGAGTCTTGGAAGGCTAGAGGTAGAAACACTAAAAAACACTATTTTTCTTCAGATTTCACAAAACTTTGGGATTTTGCTTATCTTATTCAAGATTGTAACTTATGGATTCATTGATTCTTTAATAGTAAGTCATTTATTATGAATTCCTTGCATCATTATGGGTTCTCTTCCTTGAATATGCTAGGGTAAACCCATAACCAGGGTTGTGGGAACTATGACAAATTAATAAGATAGATGAATATGGGGTAAATCTTGTAATTGATTAGCATATATATCGTAGTAATCTTCATCATAATTTCTTCCTTGATGAGTCGATGCATTAGGGTAAGCCTTCATTTCTAACATGTTCGAAAGGGATTTATTGATTAGGAAAAGAGTTATACGATAGAAATTCAAGGTTTTTAACCTAGTCTAAGTACTTGAGACCGAAAGGAGAGAGTATTCAGGAATATACGGTAAATCTTATAATTGAGTAGTGTATATATCGTAGTAATTTTCATTATAATTTCTTCCTTGATAAGTCGGTGCACTAGGGTAAGCCTTTATTCATAACATGCTCAAAAAGGATGTCTTGATTAGGAAAGAGTTCTACGACGGAAATTTAGGGTTTTAAACCTATTCGAAGTACTTGAGACTGAAAGGTAAGAGTATTTTGAGATTGATAACAAGGGTTAGCTAGTATACATTCTGAGACTAAAAGGTGAGGAATAATATGCATCTAAGAAAGACTGAGAGGTGAATTAGATTTTAGATAACTTGTTAGATCTTATATACGTAATCTTGAATAAGTTTACACTAGATTCAGCTATTGCATTAGATGTCATGGGGAAAACAATCCTAGCTTTGCATAAATTGTTTGAAATCTAGTATTCCTTGCACTCATTTATTACTTCATTTTAGTAACTTAGTTTGAAAAAACCAAAATCTCCCATTTACTTTATGCACTTTTATTTCGGGAATAGATATTACATCTAAAAATGATGCTAATAGATATATTTTCACGCATTTCTTGTGGGATAGACCTCAACACTGGTTGAGTTCTATATTTGATCAATGATTTTTTTACTATTCCTTTTGGAGTGTAAATTTGGGCATATCAAATTTTAGTGTCGTTGCCGGGGAATACGACGAAGTAATAGTCTATTAGTTGCAGTTTTCAGTTTGTTATACTAGTCCTTAATTTTACTTTTCTTTCTTATTTTTGTTTCTTGGTAGGGAACCAGTAGAGGCTGAGGTGACATAGCAGAGCCTGAGGTTGTTAAAGAGCCTGAGGTGACACTAGTAATGACTCAACCTTTGCCATCCATGCCTAAGCCGCCACCACCATTCCTACAGAGGTTGCAGAAGAAGGTTGATGATGGCAAGTTCCAAAAGTTCTTGTCCATGTTAAAAGAGATATCAGTAAAATATCTCTCTAGTAGAGGCACTTGAGCAGATGTCGGGCTACGCTAAGTTCATAAAAGACTTAGTGACTAAGAAGAGGACAGCCACGATTGAGCCAGAAAAAATCTCCACCACTGTAATGTCATTGCCACAAGATCTCTTATAGAAAAGAAGGAAGATCCGGGAGCCTTCTCCATCCCATGTACTATTGGAGCGTTCGACTTTGCAAGAGCTCTCTATCATCTGGGTGCCAACATCAACTTGATACTGCTGGTAGTTTATAGGTAGCTGGGCTTAGAAGCCCCTACGCCCACTACAATGCAACTACCCATGGCAGACAAATCGGTGAAGCGGCCTGTGGGGATTTTATGTGATGTGTTGGTCCGTGTGGGCAGGTTCATATTCCCTGCAAACTTTGTCATTCTGGACTGCCAGGTGGATTTTAAGGTTCCCATCATCCTTAGGAGACCATTTTTGGCTACTGGCAGGGCATTGGTAGATGTAGAGCGAGGGGAGTTGACTTTCTGACTCAAACACTGAAGAGTTGAAATTCAGTATGTGTGCCATAATGAAGTAACCTAAAGAAGTGGCTGTGATGTCTATTTTAGATATGAAAGATGATTGTCTTTCTGAAATCCCACTAGAGGAAACAATGAGTATAGACACGCTAGCAGCGGTGTTGATGAACTTCCTAGAGGATGGTATTATGGGTATGTAAACACCGTGAATGCATCGCAAGGTAGGGGAACCAAGCCATTTGTCCCCAGAAAACTGGACTTAGACTTGCAGAACAGGTCTACACTGCCAGCTAAACCTTCCATCGAGGAGCCTCTAGCTATGGAGCTCAAGGAGCTGCCCCAATACCTAAGGTATGTAATTGGGCACTGAAAACACTCTTCCTATGATTGTAGTTATATATCTTCATGAAAACCAGGTAGAGGCATTGCTGGGGGTCCTCCAAAAGTTCAAGCAAGCTATTGGTTGGACCATTGCAGATATCATAGGGATTTCTCTAGGGATATTATGCACAAGATCAAATTGGAGGATAGTTGTGAGCCTAGTATTGAGCACCAGCGTAGGCTAAACCCACCTATGCAAGAGGGGGTGAAAAAGTAAATCATCAAGTGGTAAATGCTAGTGTGATATACCCTATTTTTGATAGCAAATGGGTCAGTCCAGTTTAGTATGTCCGGAAGAAAGGGGACATGACAGTGGTTGCCAATGACAAAAATGAGTTGGTCCCTTTGAGACTTGTGACAGGGTGGCGAGTGTGCATGGACTACTAGAATCTGAATAAATGGACCTTGAAGGACCATTTCCCTATGCTCTTCGTGGACTAGATATTAGATAGGTTGATAGGTAGAGGGTGGTACTGCTTCTTGGACGGATACTTGAGCTATACTCAGATATTCATAACCTTAGAGGATCAGGAAAAAACTACTTTCACTTGCCTATATGGTACTTTTGCATTCAGAAGGATGCCTTTCGGGCTATGCAATGCCCCTTCCACCTTCCAGCGCTACGATAGAAATTCAAGGTTTTTAACCTAGTCTAAGTACTTGAGACCGAAAGGAGAGAGTATTCAGGAATATACGGTAAATCTTATAATTGAGTAGTGTCTTTGAGGATACCCTTGAGGTATTTATGGACCACTTCTCTGTAGTGGGTGATTCCTTTGACGCATGTCTGTTGAATCTTAGCAGGGCACTACAATATTGTGAGGAGGCTAATTTGGTGCTAAATTGGGAAAAGTGCCACTTCATGGTCAAAGAGGGGATAGTTCTTGGCCATAAGATTTCTGAGAAGGGCATAAAAGTGGATAAGGCAAAGATGACGTGATTGAGAAACTACCGTCTCCCATATCTGTGAAGGGGGTCTGGAGTTTCCTTTGGCATACAGGTTTCTATCGTTAATTTATCAAAGACTTCTCCCAGATTGTACATCCATTGTTCAAGCTATTGGAGAAGGATATAAATTTTTAGTTTGATGATAGTTGTATGCATGCCTTTGAAACCCTGAAGCAAAAGTTGATCTCTGCACCAGTGGTGGTTGCACCTGACTGGATTGCCCCGTTTGAGGTGATATATGATGCAAGCAAAATTGTTGTGGGTGTTGTGCTCAGATAGAAGCACAACAAGATCTTTCACCCTATCTACTACATCCAGTAAGACCCTCAATGATGCTCAAAAGAATTATATGGTGACTGAGCAGGAATTGCTGGCCATGATATATGCATTCCACAAGTTCAGATCTTACCTATTGGGCACCAAGTCGATAGTGCACACCGACCATGCGGCCTTGAGATACCTCATGGAAAAGAAAGATGCTAAGCCAAGGTTGATCAGATAGGTTCTCTTGTTACAAGAGTTTGACTTTGAGGTCCTAGACAGAAAAGGATCTAAGAACCAAGTCGTAGATCACTTGTACAGATTGGAGGATGAGTAAATACTATAGGATTAGTTGAACATCGATGATTCCTTTCTTATTGAGTAGGTATTGGCAGCTTCTATTGACCTTATTCCTTTGTTTACTGACTTTGCTAACTTTTTGGTGAGTGATATTATGACAGAGGGCCTTAACCGTCCCCAGAGAAAAACATTTCTCTTTGATGCACAGGTACTTCTGGGATAATCCATACTTATTTCGAACATATGCTGATGGGGTCATAAGGCGGTGTGTTCCAGAAGCAGAGATGTTGAGTATCATGGAGGCTTGTCACTCTTTAGCAGTGGGGATCATCATGGTGGTGCTAGGACAACCAAGAAAATTTTGCAATGTGGATACTACTGCTCCACCATCTATAAGGAGGCCCATGACTTGGTGCTTGGGTGTGACCAGTGCCAGTAACAGAGCAACATCTTGAAGCTCCAAGAGCTTCCCATGACCCCGACTCTTGAGATAGAAATGTTTGATGTCTAGGGCATTGACTTCATAGGCCCATTTGTGAGTTCGTATGGAATGAAGTACATCCTTGTGGCAATAGACTATATCTCCAAATAGGTGGAGGTGCTTGCATTGCCAAACAATGAGAGTAAGAGTGTTATCCAGTTTCTGAGGTGAAACATCTTTTCCAGATTTGGTACACCCCGAACTATCTTCAATGATGGGAGTTCTCACTTCTATAACAAGTTTCTCCGTGTTGTGCTCACAAAATATGGAGTAAGACAGCACAAAGTAGCCATACCCTATCACCCGCAGACTAGTGGACATGTTGAAGTGTCAAACAGAGAGATCAAGGAGATTTTGACCAAGTCTTTGAATGCCACCAGGACTGATTAGGCAATGAAGTTAGATGATGCACTTTGGGCCTACAGGAAGGCTTACAAGACACCTATTAGTATGTCCCCATATTAGATGGTCTTTGATAAAGCCTTTCATCTACTCGTGGAATTAGAGCACAAGATACTCTGGGCTTTGAAGAAGCTTAACATGAATTGGGATGTGGCTACTGACTTGAGACTTGACCAACTTAATGAGTTGAATGAGTTTCGCCTCCAAGTTTATGAGAGTGCAACACTCTATAAACAGAGGATGAAGGTCTAACATGATAAGCATATTGCCCAATGGAGCTTTGGTGTTGGTAACAAGGTATTACTGTGAAAATCTAAGTTACGATTCTTCCCAGGTAAGCTCAAGTCAAGGTGGTCTAGCCTATATACAATTATCCAGGTGTTTCCCAATGGGGCAATTGAGCTCAAAGCAGAAAATGGGGATCAATTTTAGGTAAATGGATAGAGAGTGAAGCAATACATAAGTGTAGCAGAAGAAGCCTCAGTGATTAAGGTCTTTCTTCTTGAAAAAGTTTGAGTAGTCAAGGATCGTGCATCGCACTGCGACGTTAAATCAAGCACTCCATAGGTGGCAACCCATGCATTGTAACATAAAAAATATTTTAATTTATATGTCATGCATTTTCTTATTTTTGTTATGTTTCCATTTGAGCTTAGGTGTCAATTTCGAAGTTCGATCACTTGCACATTAACAAATGCAAGACATGAGCCCAGCGTGGCCAGGAATTATGGCCAAGTACGATGCCACATCTGCCTACACGGGTCGTGTGGCGTGCGACGCCTTGTGTGTCAACCGTGTAAGAGGCATGCACCAACTATACCCTTTAAAACACAAGTGTAGCCAGGCAGGCAAGTTACATGGCTCGTGGGCTAGCTTGTGGAGAACACATGTTCTAGGTATGAGTTCTTAAATCCTGAGTGGTGATAGACGACAAGTCTATATGGATCATCTCAAGCCTGATGGCTTGTGTGGTCAGTCGTTCAAATGGTGCATGTGTGGCTAGCTACATTTCACAAGGAAATTGTACCAAGTGTGGGGAAATGGTCAATCAAATAGACCATGACACATGTCATGACCCATGGGGCTAACCATGGAGGTGACATTGCGCAATGATCTGCCAGGTAAGTGCAATTTTTCTTCAAGTAAGGGCCAACGGATGGTCCAAATGAACCGTGATATATGTCACAGGTCGTGAGGCTGTCAATTTGGAGGAGAGAGAAATTATCAACTATGTTGACCAAGGAATTTAAATATCCCCATTTGACCCTAACAACCCACTTTAAGATTTCCCCTTCTCTCTCTATTCTCACGGCTTTCTCCCCTTCTCTCACACCTCTTCTCTCCAAAATTCCCAAAAATTTCCAAAACTTTCCATATTTTTTTAGATGATTTGTGAGTCTATTTCACGGTTCATGGCTCAATCTAAGTGTGGCTCTCTACTCCTTCAAGCAAGTCTTCTTCCCCATTGTTATTCATCAAAGTAAGAACTTAATTTCGTTATCTTCTAGTATATGTTTTGGTGCTTGCATATGTAGATATTGGTCCAAAAGTGTTTCTTTCTTGGTTTAATGTTTCATAACTCATATTATTGATATTAGGTGTGCATCTGGTGGTGTAAACCACCATTGTTGAGTTCATAAGGTCTTAATTATAAAAGTGCAGATTTTGGGTGATTTTTGGGGAAATTGACTTATATAGGCTTTTATGTTGATTGAATCATGATTGAGTAGGGTGAAATTGCATGAATTTATGTGTATGTGCATGATGAGTTGAAAATTGGTCAAAGGGTGAGGGGGGGGAGGGTACACGGACCATGTAATGGCCCTTGACGTGCCATCTGCCAAACCACACATCCAAATGCCCTATGACTGGCTTTTTCATGGACCGTGTCTCGCTACACAGACCGTGTAAGGTCACCTTAACACTATACCACCCATTTTATATTACTTAGGTTGCTTGTTAATTTTAATTCATATATGTTCTTAAGTGCGATGGCCCTATGATAGACCGAGTGACCCCACTCTTAAGGGTTATTATCACTTTTATGGCACAGGGAAAGTTTGAGTTCTCGTTAGTGCATCAACCTACTTGGTCAATAATTTCTAACAAATTTTATTCATTTGTGGCACTTACAAGTACTATGGTTCCATGCCCCAGGCTAGCCCGATGAAATGACAGGGATGAGCTTGTGTCATGTCTCCATGATTCCCTAATCGTATCATCTAGCCATCAAACTGGGGGTGACTCAGGCGATGAATCCTCCAGTGGGTCTGTGTTTGGTATACGAGCAATGTATCCCTTCAATCCCCTCATACTACATAGGCCCGTGCATCAGGCCGACGCAGAGCCCCCTAGTCTGATAAGGGTTTTCCTTCCACGAGAGTTGAAGAGGAGGCAGATGCCCTGAAACAGGAGGAGAATACTTCAAACTAGGAAGAACGTGTGCAAACTCTGGAGGCTAAGGGTTATGACACTGAGGAGCAGGCAAAGGAAATCAAACTCCGAGAAAATGATGATGAGGGTATACATTTTGTAGTCTCCCAGACGACAGATCCTGAAACTGCCAGGGCACTTATTATTTTTCTGAAGGGTTGGTGGACAATCCTAGGAGCTAAGGATATTTATGTTAATGGGCTTACAAAAGGTTCTGTAGGTTTCCAACGGCGCCCGGTCATCCCAGAGGTTTGGATCCTCACGAACCAACTTGATGGCATTCCAGAAATTAGAGATACTTTTGAATCACACAAGTTCAGTTGGATGGCGCAATCACCTAGGTTAGTATGAACCCGCCATAGTTGAGGATTTCTACTCTAGTTATGCTGCTAGTCTACTGAACTCTGTAGAGGGTACCCAGCTTAAGAAGGTGAAGTGGTAGATCGCACTTGGTAGGTTCTCGCGTTCACATGTAATGGTGCATGGTACACGAGAGAATATTTCAAAAACCACCATCAATCGCTTCCTATTTGGGCTAGATTACCAAGCTCCTCCAGATGGTTAATTCATGGATAGACACTTCTAGATTATGGATGAGGGGTAGATTTCCAACTTGGAATCTCGGGATGAACTATTCGGATGGATTGCCAAAAGAGTTGCCATTGAGAGGGCAGCAACACCTTAGGTTACAAATCCCAAGTGTCCTATCGCCAAAGCATATCTGATATTTACTGCAAAATTTTGGTGGTCGGTGATGCAAGCCAGGCTGAGGCCCATAGATAATGACAATCTACTCAAACCTTCACATGCCTCTCTGATAGCATTCCTGATGTCCAGATACAAAGTCAATATAGGATGACTCATTGCCTTGGAGATGCGAAATCGAACCTTATTTGAGAGAGCTGGCATGCCTTTCCCGTGTTTGGTTCATGGCCTTTGCAAATAGGCTAGTGCTCCTACTACTCACTTTTTGGATAAGAAATTAGCTCCCAAAGGCGTGGCCAACATTGCGCTGATTAAGGATGTCCAAAACCCTCTCATGAAGAATAGAACACGTTCACTAGGGGCCCCAACATAATTCCCCTCAGCACCTCTACAACATCCCTTGCCATTTGAGGACTACACCATTGCCCCACCATTAGGCATGATTTTTGAGTAACCTGAGGGTAATGGTGCAGCTTCTCTGGTACAGCAAGGGTATGCATATGTGCCCTATGAGTTATTGGTTAGAATGGTGGCAGGCTTGTAGCAAACTCGTGCTATCGTAGATCAGATAGTAGAAAGGATTCCGCATGTGGTCTAGTCTCACTCATAGTGGGTGGTAGACCAATGTAACGAAGTCCTTCTAAATTGAATTACCACCTTGCAGGGCCAGTCACCACTTTGGAGGGATTCTTTCATAACATATTTCAGAGTATGTCTGGGGATGAAATGAAAAATCTGGTTCAGACGGTAAATGATATGAAGGCCCAAATTGTTCAGCTGACTGCACAGTACTAGGCCCTGCACCAGCTCCACCTTCGAAATCTTGGATAAGCCTATTCTATGCCCCCTAACGCCTGTTCTAGATGAGATGTGGGGTATTCTGGCTACCCCAACTGTTGCACCTGCGCCACCTACTAATCAGCCCAGGAGAAAGAACAAGGGTAAGTGACACAGCCACCAAAGTAGTCCTCCTTGTGACCTACAGAAAGAAAAAGAGCAGCAGATGCACAAGATTGCTAGGACCTAGTGCCTTGCAGTAGCTAAACAGGTAAAATGAGAGTGGCTAGCCAATGAGGCCAAATAGGTAGGATCCTTCGATAGCACCTTTGGACCTAGTGCTACATATGCCGATAAAGATCCCCCCGGAGAATTTGGTCCCACTGATACTATTGATGCCTAGGGCATCCTAGGTATGCTCTATACCCTTTCTGTTCATTTACTCGTGTTATGGTGTAGTGAGGACACTACACTATTTTTTTGGAGGGGGTAGGCCATCCTGCCACTTGAGAGTTTTTCTTGCCATATTTCTTTTCTCTCAAGTATATTATCTAGTAGAACTGACATATTTAGGTCATAATATTTGTGTAAATATAAGTGTTCACAAAAGTTTAGGGTAGCCCTTGTGTTGATGTTTGTAAGGTCCCATGTTGACAATGTTAAAAGTTATATGTGTTTGCATCTCACCTTGATGAACTTGTATGATTGCTGGTAAGTATTGTGTGTGTATGGATGGCATTCTGATGAATGGAGCATGTCTATGTGATTTAGTACTAATTAGTGTAGAAGATGTGCCATGTGTGTGTGAGCTAATTGCATAGTACAGTCGATGCACTTATGAGATAGAACTTGCCTGGTTAGTCCCACTAAAATAATTGAATGACTGGATTAGGATGTGATCTTAGGCCATTGTTGTTGACTAGCCACTTAGCAAAAAACTTGACCAACCAAATGAAATTGTCCCTTTTGAACCAAAAGTTGAGCCTAAATGGTCCCTTTCATTGAAATCGCCCAAAGTCACTTCCTCAAACCATCTATTGACCTTTGTTTTGGCCTTGGTCTCTCCAAGGACATTGTGAACCTCCGCCTAGGTCAAAAGTCTAAGTTGAGGATGGTTGGTGTTGGCCCTGGTCCCGTAGAAAGATATTGTGAACCTTGACCCAAGCCAAAGGCTTAACTTGAGGGTGGCTAGTGCAAGGAAAATAGAAAAATGAGTGTGGAAAAGAATAAAGTGATAAAAGGAGAAAACGAAATGGATTATGATCATAAGCAAAATTAATGAGCAAAAAAGAAAAGAATAAAAATGAGTAAATGAGCATGGAAATCACTTCCTGTACTATACAAAGTTGGAAAATGGGGGCAATAAATGTTGGCTCTTTATTCCTGATCATATGTGGACTGACCATGCATGCATGATATTTGTCTTAATCTTTGTGGGTTCATTTGGGGTGTGAGCACATTCTAAAACTTATTATCGGGGCATATGTGTTGAAAATTATGGGGCAATCCATAGTTTGAGTGAGCACTTGTATTTATGCATTGTTTGATTGAGTTATTATTAGTTGAGGACAAGAAACCATTCTAAGTTGAGGGTGTTGATGAGTCATAGAAATACAACTCTTTTAACGCTTTAAACAAAGGATTTTTGCATGTTCTCAAGTAAATTTGTTATTTTGATTTTGATTATTTTTGTTTTTCAAGAAAAATGGCTAAGACATGGAGAAATGGGTGAGTTATAGGAAAAAAGATAAAAAAAGAGCTGAAAGATGAGCATAAGAAGAAAAAAATGGAACGAAGTGAGGGTACACGGGTGCCAACACGGCTCATTTGCCATCACATGGCCCGTGAGGCTCACCGTGGCCTCATACTTGGGGTATGGCACAAGAGTGAAGAGCAAAACTTCCAAGGCAAGTCCCATGGCACGTGACACAGACCATGGGAGGCGAGACAGGTTGTACAACCTACCGTCAAAGTGATGTGAAAGCTATTACCGTCGAAAGTCAAAAAATTGGAGCTAAGTGGCATAAGACAGGACGTGTCACAGACCATGTGGCCAACCACGGTTCGTGACTTAGCTCGTGACATCAAGTGCCACAAGAAAATATTGAAGGTCAAGTAGACGATCAGTTTCACGGACCATTTAAACTCACATGATTTGTTTAACGACACATGGAGCAGTAGAGGGTTGAAGAATTTTGGAGGCCAAGTATGATTACACGGACCATTACATGGTCCATCCAATGTCTCAAGGGCCATGTAACGATCCGTAGCTATGCCAAAATTATTTTTACTATTTTAAATCAGATTAGGTTTTCCTTATATCTAAATACTATTTTTGTTTCGTTATTAGGGAGTCTTGGACGGCTAGAGGTAGAAAACACTGAAAAATACTATTTTCCTTTAGATTTCACAAAACTTTGAGATTTTGCTGATCTTATTCAAGATTGTAACTTGTGGTTCATTGATTCTTCAATAGTAAGTCATTTATTATGAATTTCTTGTATCATTGTGGGTTCTCTTCCTTAAATATGCTAGGTGAAACCCATAACTAAGGTTATGGGAACCATAACAAATCAATAAGTTAGGCAAATATAGATAAATCTTGTAATTGATTAGCGTATATATCGTAGTAATCTTCATTATAATTTCTTCCTTAATGAGTCGACATATTAGGGTAACCCTTTATTAATAACATGCCTGAAAGAGATGTCTTGATTAGGAAAAGAGTTCCACGACGGAAGTTTGGGATTGTTTTAACCTATTTTAAGTACTTGAGACCGAAAGGTGAGAGTATTTCAGGATTGACAACAAGGGTGAACAAGTATATATTCTGAGATCGAAAGGTGAGGAATGATATGCATCTAAGAAGGATCGAGAGGTGAATTAGATGTTACGTAACTTGTTAGATCTTATATACGTAATCATGAATAAGTTTACCATTAGATTTGGGTATCGCATTAGATGTCATGGGGAACACAATCCTAAGTTCGCATAAATTATTTGAAATTTAGTAGTCCTTGCACTCATTTATTACTTTATTTTAGTAACTTAGTTTGAAAAAACCAAAACCCCCATTTACTTTATGCACTTTTGTTTCGGGAATAGATATTAGATCTGAAAGTGGTGCTAATAGATATATTCTCATGCATTTTCTGTGGGATCGATCTCAACTCTGGTTGAGTTCTATATTTGATCGACGACCGCTTCATTATTACTTTTGGAGTGTAAATTTGGGTGTATCAAGCCCTCCTTGCTTCAGAAGCTGCGAATGCACTTGCAAGTTGTTCTATTTTATGAGACATGATAGCCAATTGAGCTTGGTCAAGGGCCTCGGCCTGTCTCGACGATCCAATGCCTTCTAAACCTGATTGGATTCGTCGTATGTCATTACTACAGCCCATCCCATATATACAACCTTTGTGGTTCCCGCCAACTACTTTCTCAGTCCAAATTTGATCGAACAGTTCAGGCATAAGTTGGACATCATCTCCAAGCTCACGAACGTATCGCTCATAATCTTGCTGCATATACATACATACATACATATATATATATATATATATATATATATATATATATATATATATATATACATATATATATATATATATACA
>DF365216.1:15686-26845 GCA_000787875.1 Solanum virginianum
ATACATATATATATATATATATATATATATATATATATATACATATATATACATACATATATATATATATACACATATATACATACATATATATATACACATATATATGTATACATATATATATGTATATATATGTATACATATATGTATATATATGTGTATATATATATTAAGAGAGAGATAGAGAGAGATAGGGAGAGAAAGAGAGAGAAATAAATGTTAAGAAGCTTACGTAGGCTTGTTCGGCCCTCTGCTTGACCCACACTTCTAGCTCTGACTCATTATCCTTCTTTCTAACAAGATTTCTCTTAAAAATCTCATGCCGAAATGGAACCCGTCCCATTTCTTACTCCTATAAAAAATTAATAATATAATTAATTAAATAATATCTATTAAAGATTATGAATTTAAACTTTATATTTAAAAATATTACCATCTTCGGAGAAATAGTCCATACACTCTTTGCACCTCCGGTGTGCAACGACCCACCCTTCAAACTCTCTCTAGTCTTTTTTGCTTGGTCAGAAAAAGTTTTGAATTCGTCAGTGTCCCAATATTGATGCAACTCTTCATATATGTGTGGCTGCAACCAATCCCCGGGCTTTCTATCATCCCGCGATTTCATGAGCCAGCTAGATAGTCACACGCTCGCTCTCCTCTCAAATGTGGTCACAATGATCATATTGTACTTTTCATCCAAAGTACATATGGTCTGGACAAATAAGAAGAAAAATGTTAGAAAATTAGTTATAGAAAGTATACTATAAATAATAAACTTTAAATAAATATGTAAACTTATATACCTTAAACTCATTAAATATGGCCTGACGAATTCTATTTGGAATCTCTTCCAAAGAGTGATAGGGCGCATTAAACAACCTCCTGACACTCTCCTTTAAGGCTCTGGTAGCATCCTTCGATGGATGCCACCTGCAAGACATAAAAAATATATTAGTTGATTAATATTTAGTAATGTAGCAAAAAATAAATAAATAGAAGAACAAATTTACGAGGCTCCATCAGGCACTATCAAAACTCTCACAAGCCTATCTCGCTGGTTAGGAGCTAACCCTATGACATCTGGTACTGCTTTGGGAGTAGCAATAGAAGCAGGTGAAGATGATGCTAAAGGATGCACATTATGCTAAGTCAAAGGAGGAGTGACACCCTCATCACTAGAATCTCTAAGTTTGAGGGATGATAGTTTTAGAACCTGTATGTCCTTCATTGGATCGATTAGGAAAAGTTTAGGACCAAAAGTAGAATTTTTGAAAGTTGGAGAACTTGAAGTAATTAGGTGGTGCCCACATAAATTGTGTTAGAGTTTAGTTGGACCAAGAGTGGTGTGGGTCATGTACATTTGGCTAAAACTTGTATATATATATATATGAGGGATGATCTCTTTATTTTCTTATCATTTCTATACTTACCCTATATTGAGGCCCCTAAGTAGCATGGAAGTGTTGTTGGACCAATTAATCATCTATTTTCTCACCTTTGGAAATCCTAGCCCATTGTGGAGTTGAAATGGAAAGGTAAGATTTGATCTTGTTTTATGTGTTGTAAAGGTTGTAAGCATGTTGTAGTATGTTAAAATGAAGGAAAATCATGAAATATAAAATGTTGGAAGTGAGTTGTGTGTGAGGATGGTTGGGTCGTGTGAAGTAGGTAGGTATTGTGATGTGTTGTGTTGTATTGGAAGTATGAATTGATGCCTAGTTAGTATATTATGATCATTGTAGGGTGAATAAATGATTGGAAATCACCTATATGTATATGTTGGTGTGCTAGCCGAATTTATGAATATTGTTAAATGATGATAAAGAGAGCTACTATTGTGTATTGCCTTTCGAATTGATTATTGATGTTGCTAGATTGTTGTTGTTGTTGTTGTTGATTGATTAATTTGGGCCGAGTTAAATTCTCAGGGTGGCATATTTTCAGGGGAAATGTTGCCCAAATTTTGGTAGAATTAGGGGCAAAATTGGAATTTAATGTCCAAAAAGTCTTTAGCTAATCGTTTGGTATTTTTGTGACTTGTTTGTAGACCTTGGGCAGTTTGAAGTATAAGTTGGAATTGGGCTTGTGTTTGGATTATTTTGGAGAGCGTTTGAGGTATGTAAATCAACCTTCCTTTTTGGCATGTCTTAGTTAAAATAGGATGTGATACGAGCCTCGAGAAAACTCTATTCTCGCAATCCGAGTGCGTGTATGATCCGTATTTGTTCCTTGGCATTCTTATGTTTATATGTCATAACATTGATTCTTATGTCTTTGGAATTCATAAGTTGCAAAGGGTATGTGAACTTTGATTAGTTTTTGAAAGAATCTTTAATGATTTTGAAACTACAAACGTCCATAACTTTTACAGAAAGGCTCGGATTGTTTTGAAATTCCTCATAGGAGTTTGTATGGTCTAGGATGAGTATCTTCTCCATAAGTTGGTCCAGTTCGGGTCGCCACCTGTCCATGGGTCCTGCAATGCCTTTTATGTAATTTCAGTATCTTTTGAAAGAATTTGTAATAATTATTATTTCAATTTCAAATACAACTATTTTGGCTTCTCTTTTGGATTTACGATAATGATTTTATGCATATGATTACTCACTACTCCGCTCGTGCGTACTATGATATCGTTCGTCGGTTCCCGGGCCGATTGATTGTCGTGCACATTATGATATACTCCGGTGTTATGCTGTGATGCGGTTCTAAGCTTTGCCCAAGGGCCGGGTTCCGCTTTTATTTGGTGTTATACTGTGATTGGGCTTTTTGCTATGTTTGGCATCATGCCATTTTGTGATATATAATAGGGATTCAGAGATTTGCAACTTTCTGGTGTTATGCTGTGTTATGGCACCATTGACGGGCGGGCGACCATAGTTCCTGTGCGCTAGGCATGATTTGTATTTTGAAAGTAAATATTTTAATACTTTTGGATATGCATTTGCCTTCTATACTTTTGTTTCAATTATTACTTAGATTTATATTCTGTACATTCTACTTTATATATTCAGTACGTATTTCGTATTGACCCCCCTTCTTCGGGGTCTGCGTTTCATGCCCGCAGGTACAGAAGTACAGTTTGGTGATCCACCAGTCTAGGACACCTCTTCTGCTGTTTGGAGTGCTCCCCTATTTCGGAGCCCACTTGTGGTATATATATGTATTTTCGTTCGTTGCATTGCATACATTTGTTCAGGGGCACGGCCGGGCCCTGTCCCGTCCTATGATTCTATCAGTTTGTTTAGAGGTTTGTGGATATACGTGTGTGGGTTGTTCCCAGTCTGTTTGATTTGACTCATATGATGTGTTTGTTGGGCGGCTTCACCCGCCATGGCGGCCTTATCGGCCCACATATATATATGTTGTTGTGTTTGTTGTCTCTGTATGACCTTTGTTGGTACCTTCTGATGTGCAGGGTTATTTTGGGATAGTCTGTCAAACAAAGGAAACTCTGCCCAATTCTTTGTGAAATATATGTTATCTGTTTGCCATTAGGCTTTGTGATTGTATTTGGGATGTGCAGGGTTATTTTGGGATAGTCTGTCAAACAAAGAAAACTCTGCCAAAATTTTTGTAAAATATATGTCCTCTGTTTGCCATCCGGCTTTGTGATTGTGTTTGGGTGCCCAATCCGGGCACTAGTCACGGCCCATGGGGTTGGGTTGTGGCAGATAGGTAAAGAGACTGAGATGAGAGAGACTAAACATTGAGAGATGGAGTATCCGAAGATGATAATGTATGAGATTGTGGAACAATCACTGTGGGTAGCGCGGTGGTCTAGTCATATGAAGTGTAACTGGGTTGTGTGAGGAAGAAGCACCGCCTGGTCCCCGAAACTCTCTATGGTAAGTCATAGGATCCATAGTCCCAAATGACACAACCTCAATAGTAGGAGAAGTAGCTACATGCCTGTGGAGATCCGGTGCAGAGGAAATATATCCTGGAATATCTGAAGGATCAATAAGTGTCCTAGTCTTTTTCTTCTTGCCCGTACAAGAACTACTTTCCCTAAGATGATCTCGAGGTCTATCACATCACCACCAGATGACATCTGTATGTAAAGTAATAATTCAATATACAAAAGAAATTTAATAAATTTAATGTTAGCACAATAAATAATGAACATACTAGTTATAATATTTCGCTCTATTCCTCATCGCTTCCTTCATTTTCATCATCCACCCATTCTTCCTCCTCAGTTGTTTCATATTCATTGTCCTCCAATTCCTCCTCCTTAAATGATTCATATTCCTCGTTTACTTCTTCCTCAATGTTTGGTATTACAAGGTCATCATCAGAAACCTCTTCTAGTATGTGATGAAGATGTTCTAGTGTTGTTTCCAACTCAATATCAACTTGTTGTTGAACAAGTGCAACATTATTTTGGTATGCCACATTTAGATGTGCTAAGAATGTTCTAGTGTGGTTTTCAACTCAACATCGACTTGTTGTTGAACAAGTGCAATATCATTTTTGTACGCCACATCTAACACATTCTCAGTTTCTATTCATCGCACAAGTTGTCCTAATAACAACCCACCAATCAGCCTTATCTCTACACAATGGATATGGAGCATAATAGATTTTCTTAGCATTTTGGACAAAGATAAAAGAGTCATAACTTGCGTTGCCTTATTTTCTTGACTCGAAATCGAAATGGGAGCAGGTTTGAAAAAGGATCTTAGAGTGTCTAGGGTTGGGCCAGGAGGGATTGTTTGGTGTATTTAACTTCAATAATGTGAACTTTGATTAGTTTTTGAAAGAATCTTTAATGATTTTGAAACTACAAATGTTTGGTGTATTTAACTTCAATAATGTTATGTTGTTGGTCCCACCTTGTGCCTCTTTGTGATGGATCAAACTACTTACGGTGAAACAATACGATCATAGTTGATATGTCATCTTGACACATGTTTAAAAAACATTAGAACTTAATAAAAATTAAAAAAAAAATCATATTAAAAATACTTATTAAGAAAAAAAGCATTTTAAATGTTAAAAATTGTTAAGCACATTTAAGTTAGAAAAAGTAAAGCCCTGTAAACATGATTTCCAACATATTAAATATCCTAAATATAGCATGATTTCCATTGTGAAAAGTATTAAATCTTAAACAGCATTTAAAATATTGAATCCTAAGGCATGATTTCTAAAAGTGAAATATGTTGAATTCTAAAAGCATGATTTCTATGTGAAAATATAACATAGCCAATAGCCTAAAGACATGATCTCTATATGGAATAAAATAGTGAGTAGTCTAAAAACATAATTTCTATACAAGATAAAATAGTGAATAGCCTATAACACAATTTCTAAAAAATAACAAATAACCTAAAAACATGATTTCTATATAACATGTGAAAAGAACAAATAAGCAAGCATACTTAAAATCCTACAGGCAAGATTGCTATTAAATATCCTAAAACATGATTTCTACTAAAAAAATATTAAATATCCCTAAACATTATTTCTAAAAAGAAGAACAAGATAAATCCTATATGCATAATTTTTAGATTAATAGACAAGTCCTAAGAAACATGATATCTAAAAAACATAATATTATTAAACAAACTTTAATCCTATAGGCATGATATCTACAATTTTTTTTATTTTATTTAAAACAAAGAAAAGGAATTTTTTGTTAAACATGCGATTCACATAACTTATTCTATTTTTTTTATATATATTAAGTCCTATATTAAAATTGCCTATGTGAAATATTATCACACAAATTATTTTAGCACATAAGTAAAAAAAAATAATAATAAAAGAAGTAGTTAGCACATAATTTTCCCTCCCCCCTTTAACTAGTTCCCAAATTTTCACTATTTTTTATTACAACACTTTGTAAAAAAATAAATACAACAATGACAGAAATATTAAAATCTTCAACGGCCCTCTGAGTCCATCCCCGTCCCCAGGCGACTCTTCACATCTTGATTAAAAAAAGAACCTGCAATACTAAAAAAAAATAAGTTTTAGAAGAATAAGCAAGACAGTAGACCTAGGGCCAGAACTTCCAGCAACTCTTTGTTATTTTTTTTTCCAATTTTTTTTTTTGCAGAGAGAGTAGAAGATGAGAAAAAGAGAGAACTTTTGTGTTTATGTGTATTTTCCATATGAAAGTGTCTGTGTAGAGAATTGTGAAAAGAGGTCTGTTTATATAGTAAAGAGGACAAGCATAAAAAAAGGTAACAAATAATATTAATAATCTAATGTTACTATAAATTAAGTGATATGAGTAAATTTTGGCCAAAAGAAAATCAATCAAAAAAAAAAACTATCATACATGCTTTCGAGAATCATTCTAATTACAAAAATTAAGATCTGGTTGGAGTCAAATTACACCAAATTTTCGTATCAGAACAAGTAAGAATAATTCAGGGCTTAATTAAAGCAAGTAAATTAGTCCAACCACAATCAATAATAAATAAATAAATCAAAAGAATCATTGATTTTTAAATTAAACTAGAAACTAAATAAATTGAGTGGCCAAAGTCTGCCAAGCACAATCAAACAATTGATATTTTCTTACTAAAATTAAGGTGGACATGAAATTCTCACCAATTTAGACAAACAAACACAAGTTTTAGAGTTATACATTAATTTTGAAAGAATTTTTTTAAAAATCCAGTTTATTTAGAATGACAGATTAAAAAAAAAGTTCAAGCAGCGGTATTCTAAAATTCAGAATGCATCAATAACCACGAAATAATCGCATAATCACATTGATAAAATTAAAGAGCAAGAACAGTAAGTCATAACCAAATCAAACTGAATTTCGATCGTCTTGGATTTTCCAACTTTTTGTCTTTGTTTCTGATTTTTTACCGGAGTTGAGGAATTGACTAGAGGAGACAAAACGAGAGAAAAAGGGCTATTTGGTGGTGTTTCTGATGAAAGACGAAGGAGATTAAGAGGGTAATTGGAGTTTTTTGGTGGGTTGCAATGGGGTTTCTCGATGGTGGAAACGAGAAAAGGGTTCTGGATAGAGATGACGAACAGCGAAGAGTAGGGGTTTTGCCGGAGGGGTTATTTAGTCGAATTCAGCCACATGCAGTGGCGGAGAGAGAGGGGTTAGTGGCACTGGTGGTTCGATATTAAGAGGAGATTTTGGTGAGGTTAGTTTTTTTTTTGAAGAAAAAGGGGTTCGCCAGTGGGTTTGGTGAGGGTGTGCGCCGGTGAGGAAGATGTTGGTCGGAATAGAGGGTGATGATGGGGTTTTTCTGATGGAGAAGAGGTCGTTCGGTTGCTGATAGAGCTGAGGGAGAAAAGAAAAGGGGAAACAAGTTTTAGGTTTGGCTCGAGGTTTTCCAGCGAGGGTTGTTTGGCTACTGTTCCAAGTGTCATGACCCGAGCCTAGGGCCTAGACATGACACGACGAATGAAGAACCTGAGGAACCCCAAACAAATCTCATAGTATATCGTCACATATCCTTGATCGCGAAAGCAATGTAAAATAATATAAAATAAGAATAAGGGGCGAAGGGGCTAAGGGATAACTTGCAAAACATCATCATCAAGAGACAAAGAGTCAAAGCTCATATCGTAGATATATGACTTGTCCAACAAACACCTCTAAATACATCGATAAGAGCAGGGGCCAAGACAAGGTAACCGGGCTCATCCTCGTAGTCAAAATAGAATATAAAGTAGAGTGTCTTAATACAAAGAAAGGGAATAATCAAAATGCATAACAATAGGCAATAGACATAATATTGCAATATGGCATGTATGATCAATGCTAGAGTAAAACATGCTTAAATAACTCATGCTCATATAGGATATCATATGTGTAGAATAGACTAAATTAGATTTTCAAAGTACAAACCCATTGGAAGGTTAATGATTATGCTACCCCATCACTTAAGTGGTGATGTAATTAGATTTTCAAAGTACAAACCCATTGGTAGGTTAATGATTATGCTACCCCATCACTTAAGTGGTGATGTACTAATCGTTCACTTGGTTGATGAGTACAAACCCCCAACTTGGTTGGTGATAATGCCGCCCATCACCTAGGTGGTGAAGTACTAACCCTTCACTCAGTTGATGAGTACAAACCCCTATCTTGGTTAGTGATGATGCCACCCTAACTCTTCCCTCGGTTAATGAGTACAAACCCCCATCTCGGTTATCCAGATTCTTAGACCCCCCCGGATTGGGCATCGTCTAATGTAACACTTTATATAGAATTTATCATATGCATAATCAAATTTCATCATTATAACATCAATCATATCCTATCTCCTGCTTTGGACCTTCAATTCCACAAGAAACCCTAGCCAGACATTTTATCAAACACTTGGGGTGTGTGTAATGGGGTAAAAGACCATGCAATTTAGAGATGGAATCATGCAAGAAAATCTGTTGTAAAACCATCATTCAACACCTTGCAACATCCCAAGACATTCACATCAAAACCCCTCATCAAATTCAATATTAGATAGAAGATTTAGAGCTCAAACATGCTAAAACAACCATAATTTCATGAACTCAAATCACTATGCAGTAAATTTCTCAATATACAAGACCCACATGAAAAATAAACTTTAAATCATGCAAATTGATTAAAAAAGAGATTAGGGCATCATGAGTGGAAGAACCCAATGGCTGAAACCTACATACCTTAGCTTTGGAGAAGCTCTTGGTGAAGATTGAAAATGGAGGCTTGAAGCTTGAAGGAAATCCTTAGTTCCAGATAAGGGTTTTGAGACTTGAATTTTGAAGTGAAAATATGGCTAAGTGTTTTGGGGAGTATTGAGAAATATTTAGGATTATATATGAGTGAAATTTGGCTAAGTATAGATAAAATTACGTTTGGGAACACTTAGACCCAATAATTAGAAAATTTTGGACGAACTAAAAAAAATAGTCACAAAAATGCACTAGTGCACATCGTGGAAGCGGCATGCACTGCTCTCTGGAAAATACACTTTCAAAAATCATAATTGCTAATCTTTTGCTCTTAAATCGGGGTTAGACCCTTTTTCACCTAATTTTGAACCCGTGATCACGAAAATGAAGTTGGATTTTTGAAAAAATGAATGGATTTTGTGATATATTTAAATTTCTGGGCATTTCGAGGCACGTTTTTGGGCACTTTTTGGGGTCATTTCAATATCTCTCCCTTGGTAACATTTGTCCCCGAATGTAAAAGAGTCATACAAGACTAGAATGATCATAAACAAACTAGCCCCAACTAAAGTGCAAAATTATATTTAAAACACCATTTTCAAAATCTCAATATAAATGTAAAATCATCATAAACTGGACAACTTAAACATGAATGCATATGCATGACATAGGGGCTGAAACATAAGACTTGAAATCACATAGGGGACTTAGAATTAGTACCTTAGGCTTGAGTGGAGTGAAAAAGATAAGGATGCTTGAGTGGAGTAGAAAGATAAGGATACTATTTTTGCATGTCGCTTCGGCCTCCCAAGTAGCACTTTCGATTTGTTTGTTCCTCCGAAGGACCTTAACGGATGCCACTTCTTTGTTTCTCAATCTCTTTATTTGCCTATCCAATATCTGAACTAGGAACTCCTAGACATGACACGACGAATGAAGAACCTGAGGAACCCCAAACAAATCTCATAGTATATCGTCACATATCCTTGATCGCGAAAGCAATGTAAAATAATATAAAATAAGAATAAGGGGCGAAGGGGCTAAGGGATAACTTGCAAAACATCATCATCAAGTATTAGGCAACTTCAACTCATAAGCTACCTTGCCAACACTCTCTATCACCTCGTAAGGACCAAAATACCTTGGACTCAACTTCCCTTGGTCACCA
This sequence comes from Solanum virginianum, assembly GCA_000787875.1. Taxonomy (NCBI): domain Eukaryota; kingdom Viridiplantae; phylum Streptophyta; class Magnoliopsida; order Solanales; family Solanaceae; genus Solanum; species Solanum virginianum. Next base: position 25,495 of record DF365216.1, read on the forward strand.
AAACAGACCACACCTTTCATTGGAGAAACTTTCAAATAAACCCAATCACCCACTTTGAATTCAAGGTCTCTTCTTCTCACATCGGCATAAGATTTTTGACGACTTTGGGCTGTTCTCAACCTTTCTCTAATCATCTTAACCTTCTCAAGAACCTTCATAACCAGATCCGGTCCCTATAAGGCCACCTCTCCAACCTCAAACCAACAATGGGTGATCTACAACGTATCCCATAAAGAGCCTCAAAAGGAGCCATACCAATGCTAGAGTGATAGCTATTGTTGTAGGCAAACTCAATCAGAGGAAGATGGTCATCCCAATTACCTCTCAACTCCAATACAAAAGTCCTGAGCATTTCCTCAAGTGTTTGAATGGTTCTTTCTGGAGGAAGATGGTCATCCCAATTACCCCTCAACTCCAATACACAAGCCCTTAGCATGTCCTCAAGGGTTTGAATGTATTCGGCTTTGACTTGTTGACAACTATGGCAACCAGAAATGAATTTGGCGATGTCCCTCTTCATGCCTACCCACCATTACACATCCCTTAAGTCTCTATAAATTTTGGTGGAACTGGGGTGGATAGAGTAAGAAGAATTATGGGCCTCATCAAGAATTCTCTCCCTCAAACCATCAACACAAGGCATACACAACCTATCTTGGTACCTACGTGCACCATTTCCCCCTTGGGAGAAAACCTCTAATTTGCCCTCTTTCACCAAGACCTTCAATTCAATACACAACCTACCTTGGTCTCTAAGGGTCCTATCTCCCCCTTGGGAGAAAACCTCTACCTTGCCCTATTTCACAAAGGCATTTCAATTCAAGCAAGAAAGAGTCAAGATCTTGTTTTGCTATCACCTCATCAACCAAATAAGATTCGAAACCATCAATAACAACAACACCATCACCCACTTCTTACAACCTAACACCCAATCTAGCTAATCTATGCACCTCTCTAGCCATTTCCCTATTACCACAATCAACATAAGCTAGGCTACCCATGGACACCCGACTTAAAGCATCTGCCACTACATTTGCCTTACTCGGATGATAATGCATACTCATGTCATAATCTTTGAGAAGTTCTAGACACCTTTTTTGTCTCAAGTTGAGATCTTTTTGAGTGAATCCATATTGAAGGCTTATGATCGGTGAAGATATCCACATGCATCCCATACAAATAATGACATCAAATCTTTAATGCAAAAACGACGACGGCTAATATAGATCATGGGTAGGGTAATTTCTTTTATGCACCTTGAGTTGTCTAGAAGCATAGGCTATGACCTTACCATTTTACGTTAGCACACAACCCAAACCAACTATAGATGCATCACAATACACAATAAAAC
>DF365216.1:32181-47382 GCA_000787875.1 Solanum virginianum
TTGGAATGAAATTGAATAAATTACCATCTAAATAAAATATACAAAATTTTGAAAATAATAGTTTTTACGTAAAGAAAGTACGTAATGTATAATAATTGTGTAAAAATGTTTGAAGAAAATATTGAAATATTATTTTTTAAAATTAAAAATAAAATAGTAAAAATTATAATTAAAATATGACACTAAAAATAATAATAAGAAATAATATGTTACTAATACTAAGTAAAATAATAAATACTAAAAGTAATAATAAATAAAATTAATTGTAAAAAATAATGAATATTATATTAAATAATAATAATAAATATAATAATAATTTATATTAAATTTTAAAAAGCAAAAATAATTAACGAATAAATTTTGAAAGTTTATTTTATTTTATTTTATTTTATTTTATTTTAACTATATTAAAAAAATACGTGATTATTTGGATAAATTGAACTCATTTATTACAAAGTTTTAAAAATACCTATTTAATCATATAGCGATTAAAATGGGTTATGGGTCGGTTAAAATTGGGTGTCAACAGTTGCCCCTTCTTTGCTCGGGAATGAATGATGAATTGTCGAGTAAAGAAAATTGACGGAGTAGTCAATTTTGTCCGACCAATGAAATATTATTGGAGGGACCAAAAAGAACAAAATGGGGTTGTGAAAAATATTATGGTCGAGACTTCGCTTTCAAGCCGCCTACATATCTCTGGTTATACGAGAATCAGGCCGTGTGTAGTTCTGAATATAAGAACGAATGAAAATCCTAAAAATAAAATTAACGGTGTGAGAACTTGATATTGGAGTGATAGAAGTTAGAATTGGAAAGATTGAGGTATAGAAAATGACTCAAACATTGAAAGCAACAAGTTTGATGCAATCGATAGCGAAATAAAAGGCATATTTGAAGTGAAAGGCGAAATGTACAGAGATCCACGAGTTCTGCAATCTGTAACTAAAAGAAACACTAGATAAAATGGTTAGAGCACGTATATTGAATAGTGAAATAATTACAAACATGATGAAGTTTCCACTTAGACCATGAAGTCTACTATAAGACGATAAGGATGATGTCTAAGACTATGATGTCTTGGGATATGCTAATCATAAACGATATCCTAAGGTCATGAGATGATATCCATAGGCCATGACAAATGATGCCTTTAGATGATGACACCTTCGGATCATGATAAGCATAAATTAAATCCTTAAGGCATGAAATGATATTCATATGCCATCAAAATGATGCCTTTGGACTATGACAACTTAAGGGTATAATATTTTTTTCCATGCGATTTTTCAGGCCAATGCGAAATTTTCGAAAGAACCAACGCAATTTCAGACGACAAAAATGTAATTTCAGAAGGCCATGTATTTTATTTTGTTTTGGCAATTTCAGTAGGCTATATGCAAAACATGATTTCAGTAGGCCATGCAAAATTTTTCAAAAAGACAATGCAATTTCAGTAGGCCAAAAAATGCAATTTTAGTAGGCCATGCAATTTTCAATGCATTCTTAGTAGGCCAAATGTGATTCCATTTCATGCAAATCTTTATCAAATTTTAGTAGGCCATTGCAAAAATATCATTTTATGTGAATTTTAGTAGGCCAATGCACAAATATAAATTTGGTAAGCCAAATGCAAAAAATGCGATTCCAGTATACTAATGCAAAAATACAATTTCAGTAGGCCAATGTAAAAGAAATGTAATTGTAAGTAAATTTAGTAGGCCAATGCAAAATGCAATTTTAGTAGGTGAACAGAAAAATACAATTTCACGCAAATTTAATAGGCCAATGCAAAAATATAATTTTGTGCAAATTTTCATATAGTATTGGTAGGCCAAATGGTAAAATTCAATTTCAGTAGGCTAACGTAAAAAAAATGTAATTTAGGCAAAATTAGTAGGTCAATCCAAAAGTACAATTTTGTGCAACTTTTCATATTATTTTGGTAGGCCAAATGCAAAACATGTAATTACATTAGGCCAATACAAAAATGCAATTTCAGTAGGTCAATGTAAAAAAAATGCAATTTATGCAAATTTAGTAGGCCAATACAAAAATACATTTTTATACCAATTTAATAGGCCAATGAAAAAAATGCAATTTCAAGTAGGCCGAGATCAAAGGTAAGAAGATAGTTTACCCTTCACTCATTGTATGAAAAGTGATGATTACTTGCTTGATGCCAAGAGGTCACTCTTAGCATGTATACCTACCTTTTCTATGTTCAAAGAAAAATTGTTAGTTTGTAAAAACCGATGTTGATCTGTAGTTTTGACTCATCGTGCATGCTCCATATGTTGTTGATATTCAACCTTTCATCTTGAGGTCCTCTTGGAGGCCAGCCTTCAATTCTGAATTCGACTTTGTTGAAATTTTTTAGAGTCACTCAAAAATTTCTGCCTCAATTTGTACGAAATGCTCTAAACGAATTTTTGAGATCCTTCTCAAAAATTCTGCCCTAGTTATTCGTTCGATAAGTAATGTGCTCTTCTAGAAGAATTATTGAGACCCTCTAAAAAAATTCTGCCCCTATCCATGATCAAAGGGGGAAATAAAATTTTTATTATGATAAGACAAAACTCTTAGGAGTGTCTAGTATCCCTCTTAAATAGGAATCAGGTCTGACGTAGTTTCAAATACAAAGTAAAAGAGTATAAAGTAGAGCATGCCTTCGCAACAATTGAAACGGTAGAGCTTCGCGATAATTGAAATGACAGAGTGGAGCTAAGCTTATTTCCTCGTAGGCCTAAATGTATCTATCATAATCTCGGTCAGCCTTTATTGGAGATTGCTTTATTGACTTTCATCATGCTTGCTAATGACTTGAAGATGGATTACCCGATGTATCGGGTGCAAGATCTTTCACGTGGATGACTTTGTTGTCAATCAAGCTTTGAATCTTGTCCTTGAAGTCTCGACATTCCTCTATGGTATGTCCCTTCATTCCTAAATGGTAAGCACAAGTTTTAGTGTGGTCAAGCTAGTTTACATGTGTTTTCATCACTATTGCAGGGATAGGAGCAATATAGCTATCAACCCTCAATTTTTCATAGAGTTGAGCTATGGGTTCAGTTAATGGAGTGTAATTTTGGGTAGGCTTCTTCTTAGAATTTAGTTGCTTTTTTGAATTGTGTCATTGAATGAAGGTAGATTATTGATAATGAGGCATTTGATATTTTTCAAGAGGCATGTGATATGGGAACATTCGATATAGAGATAGTGTTTGATAGTGAGGTTGTGCCATTGGGTATGATATAATTAGATTTTGAGTGAGTTGAGGGATAAGCCTTTGTGGTTGTAAAGTGGGCCTGAAGGTGTTGGCGTAATGTTGGGAAATATAGAGGTAGTTTAGTGAAGGCATATTTGATGGATTCAAAGGTTGAATTTTTCGAAAGAACCAACGCAATTTCAGACGACAAAAATGTAATTTCAGAAGGCCATGTATTTTATTTTGTTTTGGCAATTTCAGTAGGCTATTAGAGCGAGTGGGTAGAAGGTGATTTGGAAATATGGTTTGATTGGTTCTAGGATGACCACCCATGCTCGTAACAAAAAAGGAGTCCAGAGATATTGATAGCTTGGTCTAATTGCATATGCTAACCACTTCTTTTTCTAATTTCATTACGTTTTTCTCCAACCTCAGTATTAAATCATTCGAAGTATGTTCCTTCACAATAGTCTCATCTTTTCCTATAGAATTGCCGGTAGCCATCATTTTTCTCTTTCCCTTGCGCTTCAGACTTAAAGGAGATGAATGAGTCCATTTTGATCGAGTGTGGTAGGCCATAATGTAAAGATTAACCTTGGGAAGTGGAAAAAGCAAAACCATCAAAACCTTGTTAATAATTAACACATAGTTTAAAAATAATCATCCTAGAACGTAAGGGAGCTCTTTGAGCTAGAGGTAGGCCTAATACAACAAGTAAGTGATTCATGATACTTAATCAAAGCCTCAAATTGTAAATTGGAGTTTAGAGTTAGAGGAAAGTTCCAAACTCTATTTTAACAATATTTAGTCTAGGATTAAAATGTCGTGACCACATAGACACATAATATGTAGTATTTCATCTTGGAGGGTGATTGGATCCTTTAAATTTAAACAAGGAGGCTACTATTATTGTAGATTGACTCTATGGGGTAAAATTACCTAGGGCTTATACATGCATGACCTAAACTTTTGGGTAGATAGCTCTATCTTAAGTTTCTACAAAGTGGGTTAGACACAGACTAAGGGTGGTCCTATTCGACAAGCACGTGGTCCAATGGTGCTAAGACCATCTATTATTCACCATGCATGCGCTTACTCTCTAAATTTTGGATTTTGAAGAGAAGATGGGATAAGTGCAAAGGCACAACATCACCATAAAAAAATAAAAAATAAATACAGAGGGTCCCAAGTGGGGGAATATATGAGCAAAATGCTAATTTATAAAATCAATAATAATTAGCAGGTAAAACAATATTAAACAATTTAAAGCAGTGATATAACAAATAAATGGGAGGGAAAAGGAAGGGAGAGTTAGATTAGTGGGGAATAAGGGGAGAGAAAAGGGATGTTATAAGGGATAAAGGAGAAGGATAGGGTGATAGAGGGGATAAGGAAAAGGCAAAAGAAAACAAGTTAGTAAGGATAAATAACAACAATGTTAAATAAATAAGGCAAGTAAAGCAATTTAAGGAAAGCAAGGAAAAAGAGAATTAAACCTATATAAAAATAGACACGTAATGATTAGAACCTAATATCCCTAGTAGAGTCGCTATTCTATCGCGCCTCATTTTTTCTCACAAAGAAACGGGAACCTGGACGACGTTATGGCAATGACTCTTTTGGGATTTTTAAAATTGGAAATTGAAGAATCACCACCTAATGAATTAAGGTGAATTAAGACACCATTCTAACCTAAAAATGAAACTAAGTCTAAGCCTAAGGTTACCAGAGAATGGGTAAGGATTCAATTTATATGCCAACATAGGAGTATACTTTACCCTTCCTTTATTAGTGGATCTATTTAGTGCACTCTCTCTTGCGTTTCTTCTGAAATGGGTCATGTTTCCTTAAGGCGAAGTTTCTCTTGAAATCATTTTCGAAATGGGTCATATTCTCCTAAGGAGGGCTACTTCATACGAAATAGGTCATGTTCCAAAAAGGTGAAGTATGGTTTACCTTAGGAAGTAGAACACCTCTTTACCGATGAGAGGTAATCATTGGGATTCCAATTTGTAGATCACTTGGTCTTATTCTTTGTCGGTTGAGGTCTCTTTGCACATATGTATTACGTTCTATGCAAGTTGAATGATTTATAAGCATGTTTTACTTCAACCGTTGATCATGCATGCTATATTGAAACTATGCTATCTATTGACTATGATTATGCATTTTGACTATATTGACTTATGCCATGTTGCATTGCATCCTACATACTTAGTACATTCAAACGTACTAACGCATACTTCATGCCTATATGATGTCACCATGTAGGGACCAAATGTCACGCCCCGGAGCTAGGGCGTAGATGTGACTGACAAATAGGAAACCCGAAGGAACCCAAACAAGCCTAATAGCATATCATTACACATCCTTGGTCTCGAAAGCAATTAAAATGACAATAAGAGACAAATATAAACAAGGGGAATAGGGACTAAGGGAGCGAGAGAGAAAGAGGAAGTAATACTTAAATATCAAAGATGAGTCAAGCTCTAGCATAATATACAACTTGTCCAACAACACCTCTAAACATAGATACTTAGTGGAGGCCAAGACAAGCAACCAAACTCACCCTAATAGTCAAAGTAGTAATAAAGGAGAGGGTATCAATACATAGCATAAGAAGTATAGATCAACGTCCCCAGAATAGAGAACTCACCAACTAGCTTGAGAGAAATCATACTAGCCACGTGGAGGAGGAGGATGGCAAAATAGAGCTCCGATTCCTACATGGTGATATCATGTAGGCATAAAGTATGCGTTAGTACGTTTGAATGTACTATGTATGTAGGATACAATGCAACAAGAGATAAACATCACAGGCAAAATGCATAATCATAAGCAATGAATAACATACTAACAATATGACATGTATGAGTGATACTTGAAGTAAAACCATGCTTATATAGAACATAATAGGAGTGTAAGGAGTGATAATTATAGTGCAATCCAAGGCTTGCCACCTCTTTGGAGAGGCGCATGAGGTAGAAACCCCTTCATGAGGTTGGTGGAGTACAATCCCCTCAATAAGGTTGATGGAGTATAAAACCCCAACAAGGTTGATGGGTACAAACCCCTAACAAGGTTCATAGGTACAAACCCCCAACAAGGTTGCATGGGCCTGCTACCTCCCAAGCAAGGCAATGGAGGTACGAACCCCTTAATAAGGTTACCCGATCCTACAACCTCCCGGATGAGGCTTGGTCATCCCCAACACTACTAAGATAATATTATATATATACACACTCCTTTCATCATCTTGTACCTACATTCCTTTCATCATATACATAGATTCCTTTCATCATCATAAAATCATTCATCTCATAAGACATACATTGGACCTTCAATTCCTCAAGAAATCATAAATGGACATTTTATCAAATACTTGGCAGGTGTGTAGTGCTAGTGTAAAATCATGCAATTCAAGAGTAAAATCATGCTATAAAATCCAATGTAAAACCTTCTATAGATATTTGGTAACACCCTCAAGCAATATACATCAAAACCCTTCATCAAATCTCACAACAGATCTTAGATTCATAACCCAAAACATAGTAAAATAGTCATAATTTCATAAACCCCTACATAGTGTGCAGTGAATTTCATAATGAATATGACTCATGAATAAATTAATTTTAAATCATGCAATTTTTGAGAAAAGGAAGCTTGAGCATATGGGTGAAAGGAATCCATGAAAGAAACCCACATAAAGTAGCCTTGAGAAAATCCTTGAAGAAGATTAGAGATGGAGACTTGAAGTCTGAGAGGAAATTCTTAGATCCAGATGAGTTTTGAGACTTGAATTTTAGGAGATGAAATATTCACTAAGTGTTTAGGAGCGTATTTGGGAATGCCTTGGATGATATGAGGGTGAAATAAGGCTAAGTATAGGTATTTTCACATATGAAAAGGCTTCGGCCCAAGATCCAAAAGTCTTGAAACGAACTGAAAAACTAGACAGCAAAATACACTAGGGCACGTCACGCCCCAAACGTAGATTAACACTATTTTTCGTCAAACTTTGAAATTTTGAAATTCGCTACAGTTGCTGTAAAATCAGGGTTAAACTCATTTTCCACTCAAATTGACCCCCTGAACAAGATATGAAGTCGAATATTTGAAATAGTGCATGAATTTTGAGATATATAAAAATTACAATTTTGGGCATTTTTGAGGCACATTTTCGGGCACTTTTTGGGGTCATTACAATATCTCCCCCTTGGGGACATTCTTTCCTAAATGTCAAAGAAACGTACAAGAGAAGAGTAATCATAAAGAGGCCAGCCCCAATAAGAATGCAACAACACACTTTAAAACACCATTTTAAAAATCTCAATGTAAGTGTCAAAAATCATCATGAACTTGTTAACATAAACGTGAATACATGCAAATGATATAGGGGCTGAAACATAAGGCTTGAAATCATGAACAAGGACTTGACATGTTATCATAAGCTTGAATATAATGAAAGAGGTATGGATATCACTTTACCATGCCCGCTCTGGCTCCCCGAAAGATACTCTAGACCTGACGATCCTACCTATGGGGCTTGACGAACACTATGTCCTCATCAATCAACTCCTTCAACCCTTCCCTCAGTTACATCCACTGGGACTTCTTCCCAAGTCAACTAATCCTCCATAACTTTAATTACCTCAAGAGTCTTATTACACTCAAATCACTAATACACCTCCTCAATCCTAGAAACATAAAGAACCGGATAAAACATATCCTTGCCCCAAGGCACTTTCGATCTCTTATAACACTTGAATCACTAACACACCTCCTCAATCCTAGAAACATGAAGAAACGGACAAACCATATCATTGTCCCAAGGCACTTTCGATCCGAATGCAACCTCACTAATCTTCCTCGACCTCCTATGAAGACTCTCAACCATGAACTTAATTCTCTCTTTACCAAGCAAACCACACTTCTTATGAGTGAAACCTTCAAATAACCCTAATCACCATCTTTAAATTCAAGATTCTTTCTCCTCTCATCGATATAGGACTTTTGATGACTTTGTGCCGTCTTCAACCCTTCCCTAATTATCCTAACCTTCTCAAGAGCCTCCATAACCAAATCTAGTCCCAACGTAGCCACCTCTCCAACTTCAAACCGCCCCACTGGTGATCTACAACGTCTACCATAAAGAGCCTCAAAAGGAGTCATACTAATGCTAGAATGATAGCTATTGTTGTAGGTAAACTCAGTCAACAGAAGATGATCATCCCAACCACAAAGTCCATATTAATCTCTACCCACTTCCAAGTAGGAACCTCTATGTCTTGGGTTAGGCCACCTGGCCTTTGATATTCGGCTTTGACTTATTGGCTACTATGGCAATCGGACATAAATTTTGTGATGCATTTCTTCATGCCTCCCCACCAATACATATCCCTCAAGTCTCTAGACATTTGGTAGAACCGGGGTGAATAGAATAAGAAGAATTATAGGCCTCATCGAGGATCCTTTCTCTCAAACCATCAACATAAGGCATACACAACCTACCTTGGTACCTAAGGATATTATCTCCCCATTGGGAGAAAACCTCCACCTTGCCCTCTTTCACCAAGGCCTTCAATTCTAATAAGGAGGGGTCAAGATCTTGCTTTGCTCTTACCTTATCAACCAATAAAGATTCAAAACCATCAACAACAATAACACCACCATTGCCCACCTCTTCTAACCTAACCTCCAATCTAGCCAACCGATGCACCTCCTCAGCCACCTCTTTATTGCCTCCATCAACATATGTTAGGCTACCCATATGCACCCTACTTAGAGCACCAATCACAACCTTAGCCTTATTGCAGAAAATGATGTACACTTATATCATAGTCCTCAAGGAATTCTAACCACTATCCTGTTACCCTCAAATCCACCTATCATATTTAGCAAACAACACCTCATCCCCCGAGACTTCCAATACTACCCTAAATAATTCACAAGCTCTACATAATTCAGTGCTCCACTACTAGAGGTCACCACAAATATGCCAAGGTAGGGTTTTAAGACCCTATTCATGAAATCCACAAACCTAGCCGATGCATAAGTCAACCAAGCAACTCTAACAATACTCAAAATGCTTACTACTAATCTGAAAGGACACTTAGGGATGCCACTTATCCTTATCCTCACCTGGGGAACAAAACCTGAACCACAAATCAATCTTAGAGAAGTGACTAGCCCATTGTAGTTGACCAAATAAATAATCCACCCTAGCCATCACATTATAACCTTACAGGTCCTACACTCATTGGAAGTATGCTATACAAGTAGCCAAACCACCTCAAGACCTCTAACCCAAACCAATTCTTTGAAGCATCACAATACTCAACAACCCCCTTCTAATCCTTCCGGTAGAACCAAGATAGGAGCAGACATAAGCTTAACCTTCAAGGTTTTAGAAACTCTATTCACACTTATTGGCTCACTCAAACGAGCCTTACTTGGGGTCAACTAGACCATATGAGAAGCAATAGAAAGAAACCTACTCACAACCTCCAGTAATAACCCGCTAAGCCCAAGAAGCTCCTAATATGCAATGGGTTTAAAGGTCTAGGCCAATCTCTAATCACCTTCGTCTTACTAGGGTCCACCCCAATACCATTACCCCGCATTACAAGGCCTAGGAAGGTAACCTCTTGCAACCAAACTCACATCTCTCCTCCTTACCATACAACTTCCTCCCCTAAGCCTTGTAATAATACCCTCAAATGACTCACATGCACCACTCACTTTCGGGGGAAAATCAACCTATCATCACCCAAGCCATCATAAACATAATAAGGTAGGGTCTAATATTCATGAGACTTATAGACATAATCGATGCACTAGCCAAATCGAAAGATACTTCCCCAAATCCACATTATCGAAAAGGACATTCAATAGTTCATTTACCACCCAAAATAATTTGAACAAAAATAACTTAGGTTCAACACCACTAACCCCCACAAGACAAAGAATGCAACCTTAGAAGTCAAGCATACCATAGTACAAGATATGTACCTACCTCTTTGCAACCACTTTACAAGCCCTTACTTAAAGATGAATTTAATAGGGAAGCAGAATTTAACTCTATGGGCCCTATATTCAATGGGGACACAACATCAATGCCACTAACCCATCCTGAGCATAGTATCACAATCCACCACACTAAACCCAACAAGTCATAAGGCAAGACCCAATACAATATAAACATGAAACGATACCTATAAACCTTCAAACAACAATAGGCTCACCAATGAGATAGACGCCAAAAAGAGTTTAGAACATAAATGAAATCCACTAGCAACCAAAAGAATAATGAAAGAGATAGTGGTACCTAGGTCCATTAATGCAAACACAACCAAGCCAAAGGGAATTTTAACATATCGATAGCAACATCGGGCAACTCATCTCCTTTTTGAGTCATTTGATCAATATGACCACCTTGATCAAAAGGTCAACCACCCTTACACCTCTTTCAAGCACATGGACAATCAACTAGCGCGTGACCCACTTCACCATATCCAAAACAAGCACTAGAATGCCTTCGACACGGGCCACCATGGTTCTTCCTACACGTAGGGCACTTGGGATTAGTCATTCCACCTTTACCTCATTTACCCTTATTGTATCTATGAGGGAAATCTATTATCTTGTGACCCTCCTCTCCACAACTGTAACAAGCATTGGTACCCCTCAAGCATGGGCCATCATCGCCTCTACCACATCTTGGGCACCTAGCATAAGGCACCACACTACCACCACCTCTACATTCGGGACTTTGGAACTTCCCTTCACCACAGGCCCTCTTGGCCTCCTTTCCTCTCCTCTTACCATTTGAAGTCTTGGGAGCACTCGCTTGTTGATCGAGGTGAGTTGTCAATTTTGTCACCTCTTTGGCCAACACCCAAAGAGCATTGCGAACCTCCACATTCGTCATATCATCGTCCTGAGAAGCTTGAGACATATCCTATAATGTAACAGTTAGGGATTATCAATAAGCCCTAGGGGACCTAACTCTATCACACAACATAGATCATGAAGAGGTGAAATATTTCCTAGAACGCCTCATAGCCTCTCATTCATAGTCGTGGCACACTTCACAACCATGACATAATATTTGTCATGCCCCGGACCTAGGACCTAGACATGACCGGTAAATGGGGAACCCCAAGGAACCCTAAACAAGTCTCATAACATATCATTACACATCTTTGGTCGCGAAAATAATTAAAATGACAATAAGAGACAAACATAAACAAGGGGAACTAGGACTAAGGGAGAGAGAGAGAGGAAGTAATACTTAAATATCATAGTTGAGTCAAACTCAAGCATAATACACAACTTGTCCAACAATACCTCTAAATATAGATACTTAGCGGGGGCCAAGACAAGCAACCGGGCTCACCCTCATAGTCAAAGTAGCAATAAAGGAGAGGGTATCAATACATACCATAAAAAATATAGATCAACATCCTTGGAATGGAGGACTCACCAACTAGCTTGAGAGACAATCGTATTAGCCACATGGAGGAGGAGGATGGCGAAATGGAGCTCCGGTTCCTACATGGTGATATTATGTAGGCATATAGTAATGTTAGTACCTTTGAATGTACTAAATATGTAGGATACAATGCAACAAGAGATAAACATCACAGAAAAATGCATAATCATAAGCAATGAATAACATAGTAACAATATGACATGTATGAGCGATACGTGAAGTAAAACCATACTTATATAGAAAATAATACGAGTGTAAAGAGTGACCATTATAGTGCAATCCAACACCTGCCACCTCGTTGGAGAGGCACATGAGGTACAAACCCTTTCTTGTGGTTGATGGAGTACAAATTCCCCAACAAGGTTGATGAAGTACAAATACCCCAACAAGGTTGATAGGTACAAACCCCCAACAAGCTTGATGGGTAAAAATCGCTAACAAGGTTGTAGGGGCCTGCCACCTCCCCGTGAGGCGATTGAGGTACAAACCCCTCAACCTGGTTACCCAGGCCTACAATCTCCCGGTTGAGGCTTGGTCATCCACAACACTAGTGAGATAATATTATATGTATACAGTCCTTTCATTATCTTGTAACCATATTCCTTTCATCATCATATACATAGATTTCTCTCATCATCATATACATACATTCCTTTCATCATCATAAAATCATTCATCTCATAAGACATGCATTGGACCTTCAATTCCTCAAGAAATCATAACCGGACACTTTATGAAATACTTGGCTAGTGTATAGTGCTAGTGTAAAACCATGCAATTCAAAAGTAAAATCATGCTATAAAGTCCAATGTAAAACCATCAATAGATACTTGGTAACTCCCTCAAGCAATATACATCAAAACCCTTCATCAAATCTCGATGAATTTAATAGACCATCAATAGATACTTGGTAACTCCCTCAAGCAATATACATCAAAACCCTTCATCAAATCTCATAATAGATCTTAGATTCATAGCCAAAACATAGTAAAATAGTCATAATTTCATAAACCCCTACATAGTATGTAGTGAATTTCATAATGAAATGACCCATGAATAAATCCACTTTAAATCATGCAATTTTAAGAAAAGGAAGTTTGGGCATCATTGGTGAAAGGAACCAATGAAAGAAACCCATATACCTTAGCTTTTGGAGAATCCTTGAAGAAGATTGGAGATGGAGACTTGAAGCTTAAGAGGAAATCCTTAGATCTGGATGAGTTTTGAGACTTGAATTTATGAGATGAAATATTGTCTAAGTGTTCGGGAGAGTATTTGGGAATGTCTTAGATGATATGAGGGTGAAATAAGGCTAAGTATAGGTATTTTCATGCATGGGAAGGCTTAGGCCAAAGACCCAAAATTCTTGGACCGAAATAAAAAGCTAGACAGCAAAATACACTAGGGCGCGTTGTGCCCCAAATGCGGATTAACACTATTTTTTGTCAAACTTTAAAATTTTAAAATTTGCTATGGTTGCTCAAAAATCAGAGTTAGACCCATTTTTCACTCATTTTGACCCCCTGAATAAGAATATGAAGTTAGATTTTTGAAATAATGCATGGATTTGAGATATATGAAAATTATAATTCCAAGAATTTTCGAGGCACATTTTCGGGCACTTTTTGGGATAGTTACACCAAAGCTCCTCTTGATCATCCTCCACGTGGCTATTGAGATTCTACAATGATAAAATTTGGTGAGTCCTCAAGTGCGAGGACACTATTTACCTTCTGTTGCTATTTCTAAAACTTCTGTATGTTGAACATTTGACATTATGAGGGTGAGCTCGGAAAGTGTCTTAGCCCCCGCTCCATTCCAAGTTAGAGGTGTATTTTTGATATTATGATGTTATTATTCTATGAGCTTGACTCTTGAAATATTTTAGGACTATCAAAAACTTTCCTTAGTCTCATTTCCCTTAGTTATATCTTTTGTCGTTGTTATTTTACTTTTGCGACAAAGGATCTGTGATTGATATGCTAAGAGGCTTGTTTGGGGTTCCTTTGGGTTCCCCATTCGTTGTGTCATGTCTAGGACCTAGGCTTGGGTCATCACTAAAAGTAAGTAAACAATGACAAACAGAATCACGGCCCGTAACTTGTCTCACAGAAAGACTCAAATCAAGTTTACAGGACCTAGGCTTGGGTCATCACTAAAAGTAAGTAAACAATGACAGGAAATAAATCTAACTACCCTAAGAAATTAAAAACAAACAAAAGAGAAAATATTATACTAAGCGAATTATTACCACTCGATCAGTTTACTCGGCTTTTATTTTGAAAGATAAAATTTGATTTTGTCATTTAGCTCGCATGACTTATTTAAACCTAAGAATGAAAACCAATGTTCCGTTGTATTAGAGCTTGAGTTTTAGATCATCATTTCTGAGGATCCTATATACCCCTACCCCTTCCAAGTTGATTTATTTTTTATCCTAGAAGCATACTAAGAGAAAATGGAAAATTCTAACATTTCCTAAAATTGTCTATTGTCCCTTCTTATGGCCCAAGAGGCTTTGGATGTTTCTAATTTTTGTAGTTCTAGACTAAAAAGGAATGTAGGGCTTCCTAAAGGAATGTAGGGCTTCCTAAAGGACCTCGCGTCAAACAAAAGCAATTAGGATGAGCAGTTAGCAAGCAAGTCTTAAATAAGCCTCTCAATAAGTCAACATACTTCAAATACAAATAAATATAAAATGCCCCAAAAATGTGCTTTGAAAATGCTCAAAATCATAATTTCCATATATCTAAAAATTTGTGTGTGATATCAAAATTTTGACTTCATATTTTTGATCAGGGGGGAAAATTGAGTGGCAAATGGGTAAAATCTGGATTTTAGAGGACCCGTAGCAAAAAATAATTTTTGCTAATGTTTTATTTCTAGTGGCCATTTGCGCACTGACCGTGACACGCTAAGGGCGCGACTTAGTGTTGGAGGTAGTTCGCATCTGGTCCGCATCGCGCTAAGGGCGCGGACCAGTGTATTATTTCCTTGGTTTTTCATTTCGGCCCAAGGGCGTTGGGGTCATAGCTCCATAACCACTTATGCGTGAAAACACCTATACTTAGCCACTTTTCAACTCTAAACCACTCAAGACCCTCTCAAAAACCTCTCCAAGACTTAACCAAATATCTCATTCCAATTTCAAGCTTAACTTTGGAACTCAAAGATTCTCTTCAAGCTTCAAGTTTTCTTCAAGCTCAACTCAAGAAAACCCAAGTTTGAGGTATGTGAATTTCATCCATTGGATCCTTTCACCCATGAAGCCCAATATCCCTTTCTTGGAAAATTATATGTTTTCAAGTTGTATCTTCTATGGGTATCTCTTATTATGAATTTTGATTATAAATTATGTTGGGGTTTTATGAAATGTTGATTGATTATGCTTATCTATCTACTTTAAGCTTATATTATGAATTGGCTTTGTCTATTGAGACTATATATATTTTGAGCTATGAAACTATGATCTTTTATGAGATTTGATGATGGATTTCAA
>DF365215.1:4795-26845 GCA_000787875.1 Solanum virginianum
AAGTTGGCACATAATCTCCGAATTCTCCAGGAAATCACAACAGGGGTTCCAGGTTCATAATTAATCCAACGTACCAAAATGTGGGTTCTAACAAAAACGCCTCATGAGCAGCAACCAACTTAGATGTCTTGGTCTCTGGTGCAGCCTCCAAGCGCCTCACAGCTGTGTCAACACGCCTCATAGAAACGGGTAGTGCAGCATGGTTCACCATCCCTAGAACATCCTTAGTAGTCTGCATACTCCAAACCTACACAGCTATAGAGTAAGCCTCAAGAATGTCTGCAACCCAGAATCCATATGGCAATGCATGACCATTCTTGTCCTGGATAAGGACCCGCTGCATGTGCTTTATAATTAGGCTAGACAAATTAATAGGAATTTCAGAGTCCAACAGCTTCATAAAAGTTAATTCAATATAAGTAGCCTCAGACCGATGCTCTTTCCATGGAATCAAATATCTTATGGACCACATCAAAATAAAGTTGATGAAGAGCAAACATCTCACTATGAAACACACGCCTATGTTATACCAGAGTTGGACGGCCAGAAAATGTATGAGAAATCTCAAGTGCAGAGGCTACATTCTCCAGAGGGAGTCACTCCTGCTTGACATAGTGATCCCAACCAGCATTGGGAATACCCAAGATACAAGAGATCTCATCTGCAAACAAAAGAATAGAAACACCTCGAACTAAAGTGGAAAATTGAGAACCATGTGACTCACCCCGTCCATAAATCTCATACATTTCTGATTTGGCAAACCTTATTCGAACATCCCCTTGTAAGAACAGTAAGGACCAGCCTTAGAATTCTATTTTTTAGAAAAAGATAGTCACCTTTAGTCCTTCGAAGTTAGTAACCACATGACTACGAATGAGAGAGCGTTGGTGAAAGTGAATAAGGGATAGAAGTGTGCATCAGATAGATTTGGAGGCATTGGGTCAACAGTGGAGGTGCTAGGATCAGAATCATCCGAAGAACCATGTTGAGCAACTGATTTCTTAGAATAAAAGGACACAGTAGACCTAGAGGTGTATTTCTCAGGTGGAGGGGAAGGTGACCTTGAAATAAGATGAGGAGGTTTAGAAATCACATTCTTACGAACCCCCATTGACGAACCTTATATAGAAGAATATCATCCATTGGTGGAGGACATTTAGAGGAGGTGGGTTCAGAGGTTTTGGATTTCTTGCTATGCTGGAGAGCTTAATGAAGAACTTGTTCTTTTTATCTTTTATTACGGGTCTGGGGTACTTTTGAAGGACTAGAAGCAGGAACCCGTACAAGAGAGGAAAAATCATCAGTCACTTTAATGGGTTCACCTAAAGCTCTGCATAACCTACTCCATACCTTTTTGGGGATGAGAGTTGCAATTGGCATGTCATCTATAGACATGGCTTGTAAAGGAATGATGTCCATCCCTAAGAAAGAAGCAGGGATAAAATAGGAAGGAGATGAAGCAAACTGAGAAAACCTACTTTGGAAAAAGCCCTATTCTGCAAATCGGAGAGATAAAGTTGCAAGAGAGGAGATATTTGCTGACTCATGAACAACAGTGGCATGAGATTTAGGTGAGGACTGCTAAAGAGTATTAGAAGAACTAGGGTTGGGGGATGATGCTATTGCAGATGAAGAAGAAGAGATAGTTTTTCCTTTTTTGTCTTTTTATTTTTCTCTTTTTTTTTGTTTTGATTATTAATAGAGCATAAACGAAATAGGAGGGATGAACCATATAAAGTATAGAGGAAAAGGATGAGTCGAAGAGGAAGAGGTGTGATGTGAAAGAACTAGACAACTGAAAAGACATACAACAGATAAAGTAGGACTCATGTGTATTTTGGCGACAAGGAAGGGGACTGAAGAAGTAGATAGGGAGAACAAAATAGAATACCTGTTTCACTGATATAGGAGTAACTTTATGACACTTATACTTTCATACTTGACAAGAATGATGTTGATCATTTGTGCTTTTGAGCTCTGTAAGCTGCATACTTGAATATATACACATGTGAATGTGAGACAATTTGCATAAAATAGAAGACACACATTTTCATGTGATAAACTGAATTGAGAAACATTTCAAGAAATCAGAAAGAAGAGAAATATTTTCTAGCCAATCATTGAGGGGAGCTTATGCAATCTTAATAATCCACAGGTCTAACCTGATTTTTCAAGGTGTTCTTTGCTTAATGCTTTAGTAAAGATGTCAGCTATTTGATTCTCAGTAGGACAAAACATTATTGAGATAAGGACTTTTCAACATCGTTACGAAGAAAATGATCTCTTATGTCAATATGTTTTCTTCTTTTGTGTTGCACTAAATTCTTTGCTATATTAATGGTACTAGTGTTATCACAAAAGATAGGAACACAACCAATATCTTGTATGGTGACCGTATGGTAGCCTTGGCCTTCAAACTTCACAGTTTTGGAGCCAAGGAAAGTGGCACGGGCCGTGTCACGGACCATATGACCCTTTATGGTCAGTGAGATCCCCCGTATAGGTGCCAGAGTGGAAATTTTCTAAGTATTGGATCAGTATCTCAGAACTTTATCATGAAGAAATTTCTAAGTGAAGTGGGATAGAAGGGTACATGGACCGTTTGACTTGGTACGACCAATGAAGCCCCCGATAGGTGTTGGCGTCAAATTTTTCTAATTATGGGATATTCAAACTCAAGCTAAGTTTATTTTCAAGCCCTCAATAGAAGCGTATTTATGTTGTTTAGGATCATTATGGTCTCTTACATCAAGCCAAGTTTAAAGAAATTCTGTTGGCTAAGGTTTTCACAAGAACTGATGAAAAGATCAACTTGAAATGGTCATATCTCTTAACATAAAAATAAATTGGTGGCCCACACCTATCAAATTGAATCTCTTTGAATTAGCTTTCTGATGCATCTAATTTTACCTCATTCCGAGTTCAGATGAAGAAGTTATGCCCATTTTCATAAAGCCCATCTGTGAAGTATTTTCTGAAATTTGCCTAAGTGAGGTCTCATGGGAGAGTTTCACGGTCCATGAAACCTTGTACACATTGTAGACTTCCTCACTATACCTCTAGCAAGAAGTATTATTTTGCTTCATGAATGGTTTTCTTTTTTTGTAATTGTGGCTTCTCCTAAGGGTCTTTTGTGACTTCCTATGGTATCTTAGGATTCATTCCTCTTACGAACTCTATCAAAGAACTCTATCAAAGAACTTTTAAAATTCTCTCAAGTCACTCTTACGAACTCTATCAAAGAACTTTTGTGAATCTAAGCTTGGGGAATCAAGGAAAAGCTCATTCTTCTTGAATCTTCTTCAATAGATAAGGTATGTGGGTTTGATTCTTTGTCCCTTTCAACCAAAAAGAACCAAACTCTTTTCAAATAAATGGGTTATGTTTTATTGTTGATATTAAGTTGATTTAAGCTCTAATATGTTGAATTGCATTATTATTATGAACATTTGAAAATGCATTGTCCCTTTAAAGCTTGATTTGTGCATGGGTAGTCCATATTATGATTTAAATGTGAATTTTACTTATGTATTTACTTGAATTTCATAATGTATTATTGATTTAAGTTTGAATCTCTATTACCCATGTTAATCTCATCTCATTCATAGTATATCCATTCATGAGCATTGAATTTTTTGAAAATTATGAAGTGGGTTAAGCCCAATTATATTTATGTAAATGATTTTGATAAGATATTGGTTATAACAAGAATATGATCATATAAATGTCTATTTTTATTGGCTCTTTGAGCATATTGGGTGCTTTCACCATATTGTTTAATGAATGAGCTATTCCTATGCATGAATATCATGATTATGAATTATGACTTGACTTTTGAGCCTAAATATGCATTGAAAGGATTTGAAATTACTATTGCCTCTTTTGAAAGCATGTATATATATAAGTATTCTCGTAGGATGTTTTGACTTAGCACTGATGGATTAGGAGTGTCAGGGTTATCCCTAAGTGTCTTCTCTCTTTCCTTGAACTATGTGTCAGTATAGGAATGGTAGCCATCACTGAAATGACTGGGTCGTATGGGATGGTTATTCATTTATTGATATGATATGATAATGTAAATCCTTCTAAAATGACTGGGTCGTAAGGAAGGTGTCCATCCACCGAAAAGATTGAGTTGTAAGGCGTGATCTAGATTACGCAAGTAATCTTGTCCTACTGATGGGAGGTCTTCATCGTACTTATTCATGTAATAGCTCGCATAAGTTTGATTTGTCACTTATAGTCCATCCCCACTATATATGAGCACTATGGCATACATGCATCATGGATTTCATGACATATTGTTATATACACTTCTTTGGATATATACTTCTTTCTATATTATGTGTCCTTATCATCTAACAATGAATGCAGGTTTGATAAGTCATATATATTGCATACCTGCATACTTAGTACATTCAAATGTACTAACGTATACCTTTTGCCTACATTATCTAACCATGTAGGGACCAGAGACTACCATCATCCACCGTTTGATGACTAGATTGGATTTTAGACATTTGTTGTGGTGAGTCCTATCTTCCAAGGAAAAGCCACTATTCCTCTACCTATGAAGTCTTATTTATGTTATTTACTTTTGAGTGTGAGCCTGGGATGTCTTGGCCCCTGTCCCATTTTATGTCTAGAGGCATTATTGGACATCTTGTAGACTCTTGTAAGATCTATATGTTATGTATTATATTTTGGAGCTTATGATTATGGTTATCTATTGAATATGACTATTATGGTTTGATTATGAGAATTATAATAAGTATGTATGTTTGATGTGGAAATGTGGAAGATCCCAAGTCCCGTATTGCCCCAATAGAGTGAGTCATACTTACCCGCCCTTTAGTTCTTATGTGTTATGTGAATTCATGTTAATCTCTTTTCCTATGACATTCCGAACTAATTATGTGAATATGGATACCTTGAGGCTTATCTGGGAACTCTCCGATTCCCATTCTCTATGTCACTTCTAGACCTTAGGTCCGGGTTGTGACATATCCACACCAGGAGTGACAAGGTTAGAAATAAGACCATTTGGGAGAAGCTAGAGGTAGCTTCGATGGCTGATAAGATGAGGAAAGCGAGACTGCGATAGTTTGGACATGTGAAGAGAAGGAGTACTGATGCTCTCATTAGGAGGTATGAGAGGTTGGTCTTAGGCGCTACACGGAGGGGTAGAGGTAGACCAAAGAAGTACTGGGAGGAGGTGATCAGACATGATATAGCGGAACTTGATCTCACTGAGGACATAACCCTAGATAGAAAGAAGTGGAGGTCGCGAATTAGAGTAGTAGGCTAATGGGTAGGGTTAGGTGGATGCATGGCCTTGGGATATAGTAGGGTTAGGTGGAGAACGTATTTTTTTTATCATGTGTTCTCATTATCTGTCGAATATGCATTAGTTTTATCATATTTCATACTGCCATGTGTTATTCACTATTAGTCGCTCTTTCTGTTTCCTTCCCTTTAATTTTTGTCATATCTAGTTCTTTCTGCTTATGGGTTTTGAGATGAGGGTTCCTAGGAAACAGTCTCTATACTTCTATGAGGTAGTGGTAAGGTCTGTGTATATTCTACCCTCCCCAGACTCCACCTGTGAGATTTCACTTAGTATGTTTTTGTTGTTGTTTTATTATTTGAATATAATAAATATTGGTCTTGAAAATATAATAGGAGAAATAATTATAATTAATGATAAGGGTAAATTAGGAACTTAATGTATTGCTTAATCTAGAAAAGTTGTGCACAATATGATTCTGCTGCTACATGCTCAGCCTTAGCAATTAACAAGGCTATAGAGTGTTGTTTCTTATTGGAGATGAAATCAAACACGTTCCAATAAAGTGAGCCATACATGTAGTGCTTTTTCTGTCCACTAAGTAGCTAGCATAATCATTAGTTGCATATCCCACATGATTCAAATTACTCCTCTTTAAGTACCAAAGCCCCAAATCTATAGTCCCTTTGAGGTACCTGAAAATTCTTTTAATAACTTTCAAATGGGATTCTTTAGGAAAGGATTGAAATCTTGCACAAAGTCCTGCACTAAACATAATATCTGGTGACTAGAAGTGAGATACAAAAGAGACCCACTCATGCTCCTATACATCTTTTGTTGTACAAATGAACCTGTTTCATCCATATTATGCTTAGTGGTTGTGGCAATTGGAGTGCCAATCACTTTAGCATCCTCCAGTTTGTATTTTAAGCAGTTCCTTCAGATACTTCTATTGATGAATCAAGGTTCCTATAGAGTTTGCTTAATCTGAGTCCTAGAAAGAAACTTAGTTCCCTCATCATGCTTATTTCAAACTCATCATTCATTAGCTTGGCAAATTCTTGAGTTTTGAATACATTTGTTGACTCAAAGATGATGTCATCCACATACACCTGCACAATTAACAAGTCCTTCCTATTTGTCTTTAAAAATAAGGTGTTGTCAGGCTTACCTCATGTGTGTCCATGTTCCAGCAAGAATTTGGACAATCTCTCATACCAGGCATGGGGTGCTTGCATTAACCCATACATGGCCTTGTCTAGCTTATAGACATGATTGGGAAAGTCAGAATTCTCAAACCCAGGTGGTTGTTTCACATATACTTCCTCCTTCAAGTATCCATTCAGGAAGGCACTCTTTATATCCATTTGATAGAGAGTGAATTCCTTGAACGCAACAAATGCAATCAGCAGTCTGATTGCTTTAAGTCTTGCCACTGGTGTAAAGCTCTCATCATAGTTTGTTCCTTCTTCTTGAATATATTCTCCGACCACCAGTCTAGTCTTGTTTCTTGTAACTATTCCATGCTCATCAAGCTTATTCCTAAAGACCTATTTTGTGCCTATGATTATTCTTCTTTCTAGTTTGGGCACAAGATGTCATACCTTGCTTCTTTCACATTGATTGAGTTCTTCTTGCATGGCAAGTACCCAGTCCACATCCAATAGGGATTCTCCCACCTTTTTTGGTTCCATCATTGACAGGGATGCTTGGAATGCACACAGATTCTTCAGTCTTGATCTAGTTGTGATTCCAGAGTTCAGATCAGTGAGGATATTTCCTATAGGATGTGAATCCTGATATTTGTAGCTTTTCACCATAAACCTTTGAGGTTGTCCATTAGCTGCAGTTTCTAATTAAGAAGATCCTGAATCAAAAGATTGATTTTCCGATTCTATTGTTCCCCCAGGCTGTGTGCTCTCTGGTTGTCCTATAGATGAACCAGGTAGCATGACTTGTTCCCCTATACTGTGTTCCATCTCATAGTCATCCCGCATGTTTGTCTCAAACACACAACTATTTTCATCAAAAACAACATGAATGCTTTCTTCAGCACAGTTAGTTCTTTTGTTCAGCACTTTATAGGCTTTATTATGTGAAGAATAGCCTAATAAAATACCTTCATCACTCTTGGCATCAAATTTTTTCCAAATTATTTTTACCATTATTATAAACATAGTATTTACAGCTAAAAGTCCTAAAATGGGAGATATTTGGTTTACTTCCTTTGAGTAATTCATAGGGAGTTTTGTTTAACATAGGCCTTTATATGCATCTGTTGAGAATATAAGAAACTATATTTATGGCTTCATCCCAAAGATTTTTTACCAGATTGCTAACAATCATCATTGTTCTAGCCAAATCTTCTAAAGTCCTATTTTTTCGTTCTGAGGGGTCCTTGGAGCAGAGAAGTTATGATCTATTCCATGTGTTTAACAGAATATCAAGAATTTAGCATTTTCGAATTCAGTTCCATGGTCAGATCTTATAGGCATCAAGAAGTCTCCAATTTCTTTTCTATTTTCTTGATGAAAATAGAGAAGACATCAAGAGACTCTTCTTTAGAAGTTAGAAAGAGTGTCCAGGTAATTCTTGAGTAATCATCAACAATAACTAACATATACCTTTTACCTCCTCGACGTTTTACCCTAATGGGTCCACACAGGTCGATGTGAACCAATTCCAAGCACTTGGGAGTACTTACCTAGTTCTTCGACTTGAAGGATGATCTTAATTGTTTCCCCCTTACACATGCACTGCATACTTTGTCATCTTTGAACTTAGTTTTAGGCAACCCTATAACCATGTCCTTTGATGCCAACATATTCAATTCCTTTAGACTTGCATGTCCAACTCTTTTGTGCCAAAGTAACGGATCATTAGCAATAGCGCTCAAGCATTTCAAATGCATACCTGCATCCCCATGATGTCAGTCTTGTACACATTTTTATGCTTTTGGCAATTAGAATTCTCTCCTTTGTGTCTAGCTTTTTAACCCTGCAACCTACAGAAGTGAAGGTTGCTTTGTTACATTTATCACATAATTAAGATATGCTCAATAAGTTGTGGTTCAATTCATCCATATGATAAACATCTTCCAAGGCCCTTGATTCACTTCTTCCAATCTTTCCAACTCCTAAAACAATTCCCTTTTTTCCATCTCCCAAGCAAACGTTTTCTCCTTTGAAAGGTGCAAGTGAAAGGAATTTGTGTTTATCTCTAGTCATATGCCTTGAGCAAGCACTATCCATGTAACAATGCTTACTTCCTTTCACTACAGCCTGCAAAACAATTCAAGGGTTAGTTTTAAGAACCCAATCTAGCTTGGGTCCTTTCTTATTGTAAAAAATATGAATAAGATCCCTTTTAGCCTAGCCTAGCAACACATTCCTTGACTGATTTCTTTTATCATATTTAGGCCACCTTTTATGTAGAAGGTTTATGTACCTTCCTAACTCTATTTGCAAGTGAACACTCAATAGTTGAATGTCCAATTGTTCCACAAAGATAGTGTAAGTTAGTAGTAGTACATTCTCCTGAGAAAACCCTATTCCAGCTTTCTCACTAATTCACAGATGGTTCACTATTCTTGAAGTTTGAGTCCACCTATTTGCCCTTTCTAGATCCATTTTTAGGTTGGAAATTTTCTAAGTTAATTTTCTAACCTTTTCTTTTACATAAAGGAACTCAATTTCACATTCTTTCAACTCAGTTGCAGCCTTTTGATGTCCCTTATTCATTTTACTTTTACCTTTTTAAGTGATTGTTAGTTTAAAATTTAAGATTTTAAGTTCAGCACAAGTGCATCAAGCTTTTCAACTTGTTTCTTCAATCTAAGATTCTCTTCATTAGCTTCATTCAGATAATTTTTGACCTCAAGGCATTCAAATTTTTTATCTGAAAAATCCTTAATATAGGTGTTGGAACTAAGGTATTCCTTTTGACAAAACTCATTCTAGCACTCGAATTACCTCTCGCAACTATTAGAACCATCATAAACTCAATCCGAGTATCGAAACTCGAATTGTTGACCAAAGTCAAATTTTAACTGGATTTTCAACTCTAGACCTAAAATCCACATAACAACTCTAAATCTATTGTATAAGTGGAGCCACATCTAATATATCTCATCATTTTTACACTTATCAAAAACTACTTCTAAGGTTAAAGGGATATATTTGATGGATAAACTGGGCATGCTTAATTTCAGAAAAAGGAAGTCAAGAAGAATTAAACAGCCTCCTTGAATTTAGTGTTCCTTTTTAAGGCGTAAGTTTTCTTCTTCTATTCTTCTTTGTAAAGGGAGAGTCTCCCTAGTTTAAAGCTTTCCTAGAATTTGTATTGAGAGGATTCCTCTCATAGGATTTTCTTGGTTTACTTACTTCTAGTATTGGTGATGAGTTAGTTGTCCTTTGTAGGATGACTTGCTTATGAACCACCATAGGCCCGGAGGTATGGTCTACGCCCTCCTCCTTGTACATATTTTGATTTTGTTTTATGATAAGGCTTGGGGGTATGCAGCTCAACCCCTAACCATCAAAAGGGTGGGGACCCTTCGGCAAGGTTTGTTCCCCATTAAAAAAAACTCTAAATCTAGTTCCAACAACTCTCCAAGATCGGTTTTCGTATTTTAGAATTGATGGCATCAACAAAATTCTATTTTGACACTCGAATATTCGAATGACTCAAGAATTTAAAATTTGGAAACTTAAGCCGCCAAAACTTACTTCTTTAATTAGTAAAAACTCAACTTTTTACAAGATTTACGAAAATCAACTTTCAAAACCATTCAAATATAACTCAAGGAAGCTATTGAGAGGGGTAAAATGGTAATTATTCTGAAAAGATAAAAAAAATGACATTCAGGGTCATTACACACTATCCTAACGTGGACCCTCCCATCATGGTTGGTTGCATACTGTCAAAAACTTGAGTCAAACTTTAACTGGATTTTCAACTCTAGACCTAAAATCCACATAACAACTCTAAATCTGGTTCCAACAACTCTCCTAAACCAATTTTCGTATTTCAAAATTGATGACATCGACAGAATTCTATTTTGACACTCGAATCTTCGAATGACTCATAAATTTAAAATTTGAAAACTTAAGCCTCCAAAACTCACTTCTTCAATTAGTAACAAAACTCAATTTTTTTTACAAGATCTTTCTGTAAAGTTGTATGAGCTCCTTATTTATTTTGGCTATCACCTTGAAAGATCAAACTCATAAATTAACCCCCCAATACTTGAATGAATGTTAGCACACCTCACCTAACTCCGATTTCATTCTAGTCTAGCCTATCGTCAAAATTTTTATGTTACTACTCAAAAGTTTTTTGGCCTAATTGTTTTCCCCATTAACATATCCATAAAGACGAGGATAGGTCATTACAATAATTTATCATTAAGATGTTACTAAAATTGTTTGAAGATAATAGAATTTGATAAAATTTATTATTAAATATAAATAACAATAAAATTATTTGGAGATAATAGAATTTGGTAAAATTTATTATTAAATATAAAAAACAATAATTTTATTGTTCTTTAATGACATAAATTATTTGACACTAATTTTATTATATTAAGTATATAATAAATTATTATTTTTTACATTACTTCTTTTTGAATAAAAATAATGAATATGCATGAAATTACCTATTTACATAATGTAAAATATAATTCAACTCTAATCGATTATTTTTTAAAATGACTATGTAGTTGTATGTGATGAACACAATGAACTTTTAGAAAAGAAGGTTTTGAAAGTGGGAGCTTGTCTTTTTATAAAAAGGCCACTTAATGAGGAAATTGTGAAATGCTTGTGGCTATTTATATTTGGGAAAAAACACAAAAAGAGAGAGGAAAGAATCAGAAGATGGATCTCTGATGAATGTTGAGGATGTTAATGTGCGTAATATTGAAGAACAAAGCAATAACAGTCATGAGGTTGAAAATGTTGCTTTATCAAAGGGAAAAGACTCAAATATGCCATCAAACTTTAACAAAAGGTTCATTTATGCCATCGGTTAAAAGTTTGGCACAAATATGTCATTGTATTTAAGAAATAGACCCATCCATGCCATTATTTTCTAATAGTGATTATGTAAAATCACCTTTTACAGATGGTATGTTTAAATTCAGCCACGTTATTTTTAAAAAATCTAAATAAAATTAAGAAAAAAATCCACAAAATTAAGAATTTTTTTCTTAATTTTATTTAGAATTGTTTTTTTTTTAAAAAAGACGTGGCCGAATTAAAATATGTCATGTGTAAAAGGTCGTTTTAAAAACCACCGTTAAAAAATAATGGCATGAATGAGCATTTTCCTTAACAGCAATGTCACAAAATTAAGAATTTATTTAGAAATAAATTCTAAATAAAATTAAGAAAAAATCCACAAAATTAAGATTTTTTACTTAATCTTATTTAGAATTTTTTTTTAAAAGAATGATGTGGCCGAATTAAAACATGTCATCTGTAAAAGGTGGTTTTGCAAAACCACTATTAAAAATAATGGCATAGACAAACATTTTCCTTAACAGCAATAATATATTTGAGCCAAACTTTTAACGGATGACATAAATGAAACTTTTGTTAAAGTTTGATGGTATATTTGAGCCTTTTCCCTTTATCAAATGGAGAATACAAGTTGAGGAGAAAGAGTAGAAGAAAAAATGGAAAAGAGACTAATGAAGGCAAAAGTCAAAACTGTACAAAAGTTGTGAGTTAATTTATGGTTGGTTACACACTATCCTAACGGGGACCCTCCCATCATGGTTGGTTTCATAGTGTCAAAAACTCGGGCTTTGTGTTCCAAACTTCCATTTTGCAAGAGACTGTCAAATTTTGATATTCTAAAATCAACCCTTTGCGCTAAGATCAATTAGAAGAGTTCTATTTGCCCAAATTAGATACTGTAAAGTCATATGAGCTCCTTATTATTTTGGCTACCACCTTAAAAGATCAAACTCATAAATTAACCCCCAACTTTAGTACAGTTTTGACTTTTTCCATCATTAGTCTCTATTCCAATTTTTCTTCTACTATTTCTCCTCAACTTGCATTCTCCATTTGATAAAATAACATTTTCAACCTCATGACTGTTATTTCTTTGTTCTTCAATATTAGGCACATTAACATCATCAACATTCATTAGAGATCCATCTTTTGATTCTTTCTGTTGACATCCCTAAGGCATAACGTCGTGGCAACTCATAAAAAATAATCAAATAAAAGAATATTATTTGAAAAAATAATTTAGTTTAGGCTTGGAGTCGCCAACTAATTTTAAGGATAATTATGAAACTGATTAATTATTTACAAAATAGTATGCGAACAAAAAATTTCTAGGTAATGGTTCAAGTTATTCCGAAAGGAAGGTATTAGCATCCTTCAGAATGCACATAACAACTCTAAATTTGGTTCCAACAACTCTCCTAGACCGATTTTCATATTTCAAAACTAATGACATCGACAGAATTCTATTTTGACACTCGAATCTTTGAATGACTCAAAAATTTAAAATTTGTAAATATAAGTCTCCAAAACTCATTCTTTAATTAGTAAAAACTCAACTTTTTACAAGATTTACAAAATTAACTTTCAAAATCGTTCAAATATAACCCAGGGAAGCTATTAAGAGGGATAAAATGGTTATTTTTCTAAAAAGGTAAAAAATGACCTTCAGGGTCACTATCCTAACGGGGACCCTTCCATCATGATTGGTTGCATACTGTCAAAAACTCGGGCTTTGTGTTCTAAACTTCCATTTTGCAAGAGACTCTCAAATCTTGATATTCTAAAATCAACCCTTTGAGCTAAGATCAATTAGAAGAGTTATATTCACCCGAATTAGATCTGTAAAGCCGTATGAGCTCCTTATTATTTTGGCTATCACCTTGAAAGATCAAACTCATAAATTAACCCCCAATACTTTAATGAATGTTAGCAGACCTCACCTAACTCAGATATCATTCTAGTATAGCCTATGGTCAAAATTTTTAATTTACTATTCAAAAGTTTTTTTGACCCAATTTCTTTTCACATTAAACCTATCTAGAGTTGTCAATACGGTCGGCCCACCTCATCCAAGCTAGTCATTACAGGCTTTGAAATTTGACAGGCCAAGCCAGGCTAGCCCTTTTTTTGGGCTAAAACATAGCTAGCCCAGCTCATTTGTACGTGGGGTCGCTGGCCTTGCCGAGTCCCCATATTTTTATTCTTATATATTTTTTTATAAATTCTTAAATTAAATTAAATTTTAAAAATATTTAATAAATAGCAACAGGACAATATTACATAGTATTAGTGTTACTATTACTCCCTCCGTTCATCTTTACTTATTCTCCATACTATTTTGAGATTATTTAATAAATAGCAACAGGACAATATTACATAGTATTAGTGTTACTATTACTCCCTCCGTTCATCTTTACTTATTCACTATACTATTTTGAGATATCCAACAATACTTGTCCACTTTATGAAATCAAAAGATAATTTCAAATTTAATTTTTAGTTTACCTTATCATTAATTATACTCCCCCTGCCTCATTTTATGTGACACTTTTTTCTTTTTAGTCTGTACCATAAAGAATTTCACCTTACTCTAATTGGAAATAATTTACTTTTAAAATTTTCTTTTTACCCTTAATAAAATAATTCTCAACCACACAAATATCTAAGAATGATTTTAGACCATAAGTTTTAAATGTCTTCCTTTTTTCTTAAACCCATGTCAAGTCAAAAGGTGCCAAGGGAGTAAGTATTTTCTTGTTACATTTTTCAAGACACTGTAATTGTTATATTCAAAAGGTGATTTAGTAAAATTACTCATATTATTTACTATTTCTTAATCCCTGTGGAAAATCAATAAGTGACAAGTAAAGATGGACGAAGGGAGTAGATATTATAAAAACATAATTTGTATCTAAGTTTTAATATTTAATAATTTTACATGAACTTTGAGTTTGGAGTCTTGTTATTTTTTAATACTTTATTTTATTTTTATTTTAAATTATATATTAATTCGGCCCACGGGCTGGCCCAATCCATATTACAAAAGCTCCATAATTAAGTAGAGGCTAAAAAACCTATTTTTTAAATGGATTCCAAAAATCGTAGCTCAGCCCTACTAAATCACGGGTTAGGTCAAACCGGCCCAACAAGTCAAGCTCATATTGAGGGCTCTAACCCTGTCCATAAAGACAAGGATAGGTCATTACAATAATTTAACATTAAGATGTTAGTTAAATTATTTGGAGATAATAGAATTTGGTAAAATTTATTGTTAAATATAAATAACAATAAAATTATTGGGAGACAATAGAATTTGATAAAATTTATTATTAAATATAATCTACAATAATTTTATTGTTTCTTTAATGACATAAATTATTTGACAATAATTTTTATTATATTAAGTATATACTAAATGATTATTTTTCACATTACATTTTTTGAATAAAAATAATGAATATACATGAAATTACCTATTTACATAATGTAAAATATAATTCAACTCTAAATGATTATTTTTTAAAATATTTATGCAGTTATATGTGATGAACACAATGAACTTTTAGCAAAAAAGGTTTTGGAAGTGGGAGGTGGTCTTTTCATAAAAAGGCCACTTAATGAGGACATTGTGAAAAAAAATACACAAAGAGAAAGAGAGGAAAGATTCAGAAGATGGATCTTTGATGAAGTCAGTGTGCCTAATATTGAATAACAAAGCAATAACAGTCATGAGATTGAAAATGTTGTTTTATCAAATGGAGAATGCAAGTTGAGGAGAAAGAGTAGAAGAAAAAAAATGGAAAAGAGACTAATGAAGGCAAAAGTCAAAACTATACTAAAGTTATGGGTTAATTTATGGTTGGTTACACACTATCCTAATGGGGACCCTCCCATCATGATTGGTTTCATAGTGTCAAAAATTCGGGCTTTGTGCTCCAAACTTCCATTTTGCAATAGCCTCAAATTTTGATATTCTAAAATCAACCCTTTGTGCTAAGACCAGTTAGAAGAGTTCTATTCGCGCAAATTAGATTCTGTAAAGCCGTATGAGGTCCTTATTATTTTGGCTATCACCTTGAAAGATCAGACTCATAAATTAACACCCAACTTTAGTACAGTTTTGACTTTTTCCTTCATTAGCCTCTTTTTCATTTTTTCTTCTACTATTTCTCCTCAACTTGCATTCTCCATTTGATAAAACAATATTTTCAACCTCAAGATAGGTATTGCTTTGTTCTTCAACATTAGGCACATTAGCTTCATCAACATTCATCAGAGATCCATCTTCTGATTCTTTTTGTTGACATTCCGAAGGCACAACATCGTGGTAACTCGTAAAAAATAATTAAATAAAAAAATATTATTGCAAACAATAATTTAATTTAAGTTTGGAGTCGCCACCTAATTTTAAGGATAATTAGAAAATTAATTAATTATTTATAAAATAGTCTACGAACCAAAAAATTCTAGGTTAGGGTTCAAAATATTCCGAAAGGAGGTATTAGCACCCTTCAGAATCCACAATTGTGGGTTCTGATTGAACTCATTTTTTTTCAAATTGAGGAGGAGATACACAATATAATATAAGTAAAATAATCACAAAATATACACAAATAAAGAAATAAATAATGATATGATAATATACACAATAATGAATAAATAAAGAATAAACTAAAATTGTTTTGACTTTTTAATGGGGAGGCCTCGAAAACCGACGAATAAGTTTTGTCATTGGCTAGCTTTAGCGTATAATATGTAAGAAACTTAAACTAAAATTTTTTTGAATTTTAACATGTAATAGATATGAAATTGAACTAACTTTTTTTTGTCTTTTTGAAGGGAGAAGCCTCAAAATTCGACGGATATATTTTTCATCAGCCAATTGTAACAAATAATGAACTTAAACTAGAAAATTTGAATTCTAACAATATAATAAATATTATTCTAAACTAAATTCTTCCGTCTTTTTGAATAGGAAGACCTCAAAATCTGATAGATAAATTTTTCATCAGCCAATTATAACAAATAATATGTAAGAAACTTAAACTAAAATTTTCTGAAAGAATAAAAAGAAACAAAAAATGCCTCCTCAAATAACACACATTATCACAATCAGTATCTAACAAAAAACAATGTCACTAGAATGAATTATCTGAGCACCAACCAAAACATAAACATCAAAAATTAACTAACAATGCTATTCACAACACAATCAATCAATCTTAAGTAAAATAATAATAAAGAAAAGACATGTGACCATTGGAATGAACAAAAAATATAAACTAAGTTAAAAAGAAACATAAAGCAATATATACAAAAATAGATCAAAGGAAGGGTGAAATGATGACTACAACAAAAACGCAGATGAAATGTGAGCAATTGAAGATCTGTGAGATGAAGCAACACAAAATAAACATGAATAGACCCATCGACAAATAGTTATGAACAAATTAAGCAAAAAAATAAAGAAGAAGCAAAGTACAGTGATACCATAGTGAAGAGAAGGTGATGGTGAGGGTTGGCTCTTGCTTGCTGAGCCTATTGGACGTTTTGATGTTCTGATAGCTCCCCCAGTGATGTGGTTTCTCATGAATTCATCCGAAAATCACGATTGTGGTTAGATTCTGTCATCTCCGGAGTTCCTGATTTGTTACTGGGTTTGGATGGTTATTTAGAGGGCTGTTATTTGGGTGTTTTAGTGGCTGTTTCAATGGGGTTTTTGGTCAAGGTTTTGGTGGCGTTTGGGATGGGGTTTGGGATCGTTTTGAGGCTGACTTTGGTGGTGTTTTGGAGGTGATTTTGGTGCTGGTTCGTGATGGCGTTTTCATGGGTTAAGGGGCTGATTACATGTTATATTTGATGGCATTTGGGCAGAATTTTGCAGGTGATTTGAGGGTATCAATGGAGGTTTTTAGGCGAGGTTTTGGGCGGTTTTCAAGTGAGAAATGGTGGTTTTCAATGGCTAATTTGGGTGGTTTCAATGTTGGGGATGAAGGGTCTGCTGGTGGTGGAAATAGGAGCTCCCATGGATGTTGTTTCCGGCAGGTTAAGGGGCGGCGATGGTGGCTGTGAGGGTTGTTTGGTCATGGGTTTTACTGGTGGAAAATGGGTGGCGGAAATGGGGTTTTAGGGGGCTGAAAATGGAGATTTCGGAGGCTGATTTCTTGGTGGTTGAGGTGAGTTTGGCGGATTATTTTGGGTGAGTTTGGTAGCTGTTTTCCAATGTTTTTGGTGGTTATCTTCCGGGATTTTGGGTGGCGTGAGGAAGAACAGGGTCGGGGGTTTGGGTTTGTTATTTTCCGGTGAACAGCGGGGTCGTCGGTAGTGATTTTTCGGGTAAAAATAGGGGCTGCCAGTGGTGTAAGGTGAAGGAGAAAGGGGTTGTTTAGTTATACCGGAGCTGTCCGAAAATGGAGGAATGGAGAGGGAGTTATGAGGTTCCATTCGGTGGATGGCCGGATTCCGGTTGGTGGCGGCTACTGAAAAGAAGAAGAGATGATTTAATTTTTTTTTAGGGTTTTCTAAAATTAAAATATCTATAATAATTTGGATCTTATATACACACTTCAAGATCTGATGGGCCCAAATTATGAGTAAATTAAATCTATTTGCTATAATTTTATTTGGACAAGGAAGATGAATTAGTACACTGTATTAAAATTCAAATTAAACTAAACAAAATCTTAATATTTTAACAAATAAGAGTAATTATTAAAAATTACTCTAAAATCATTCAAAATGTATCTTAAACTATTTTAAAATATCAACGTGAAAATTATGAATTGTTAGAAGTTTTAGGCCGAAATTGGGTGTCAACACTTTCCTCGTTTTCTCTTTTAGTATTTTTTTCCTGAATACAAATTGCCACAGTCACAATTTTCTCATTAAGTGGCCTTTATAAAAGGACTAGCTCCCACTTCTTAAACTTTCTTTGCTAAAAGTTCATTGTGTTCATCACGTACAACTACATAATTATTTTAAAAAATAATCAATTAAAGTTGAATTATATTTTAAATGTAAATAGACAATTTCATGCATATTCATTATTTTTATTTAAAAAAGTAATGTAAGAAATAATCATTTATTATATACTTAATATAATAAAAATTAACGTCAAAGAATTTATGTCATTAAAGAACAATAATTTTTTTATATTTAATAATAAATTTTGCCAAATTCTATTATTTCCAAATAATTTTATTGTTATTTATATTTAAAAATAAATCTTACCAAATTCTATTATCTCCAAACAATTTAACTAACATCTTAATGATAAATTATTGTAATGGTCTATCCTCGTCCTTATGGATAGGTTAATCGGAAAAGAAATAGGGTCAAAAGTTTTTGAGAAATAACTTAAAAATTTTGACCATAGGCTAGACTAGAATGAAATCTGAATTAGGTGAGGTTTGCTAACATTCATTAAAGTATTGGGGGTTAATTTATGAGTTTGATCTTTCGAGGTGATAGCCAAAATAATAAGGAGCTCATACGGCTTTATAGAATCTAAGTTGGGCGAATAGAACTCTTCTAATTGATCTTAGCGCAAAGGGTTGATTTTAGAATATTAAGATTTGAGAGTCTCTTGCAAAATGAATATTTGGAACACAAAGCTCAAATTTTTGACAATATGTAATGAACCATGATGCGAGGCTACTCGTTCGGATAGTGTGTAATGACCCTGAAGGTCACTTTTTACCTGTTCAAAAAAATTGTCATTTTACCCTCGCAATAGCTTCCCTTGGTTATATTTGAATGGTTTTGAAAGTTGATTTTTGTAAATCTTGTAAAAAAAATTGAGTTTTGTTACTAATTGAAGAAGTGAGTTTTGGAGGCTTAAGTTTTCAAATTTTAAATTTATGAGTCATTCGAAGATTCGAG
Source organism: Solanum virginianum (assembly GCA_000787875.1). NCBI lineage: Eukaryota > Viridiplantae > Streptophyta > Magnoliopsida > Solanales > Solanaceae > Solanum > Solanum virginianum. The sequence continues at coordinate 23,987 of DF365215.1, forward strand.
TGTCAAAATAGAATTCTGTCGATGTCATCAATTTTGAAATACGAAAATTGGTTTAGGAGAGTTGTTGGAACCAGATTTAGAGTTGTTATGTGGATTTTAGGTCTAGAGTTGAAAATCCAGTTAAAGTTTGACTCAAGTTTGACTTTGGTCGACAATTTGAGTTTTGATACTCCGATTGAATTTTTGATGGTTTCGATAATTCCGAGAGGTAATTTTAGTGCTAGAATGAATTTTGTCATAATATTTAGGTGGTATAGGTGCTAGAATTATTTATTTAGCACTAACATAACATATGATCATAGTTCAGAAGAAATTTGAAGCTGAAATAATACTCTAAACCTGCTCAGATTGCTTTACGGAGTATTTTTCCACTAGCTTAGCAAGTTCAAGGTTGAATCTCTTTCGAAGTGTAACTACATCTTCTAAGAGTTTGCGCTTCCTCTCTTCATGAACTCTTATCAGATTTTCCCTCTTTGCTACAAACTCTCCCATATCTTTATCTTCAAGTTTGAAGAAATTTGAAGCTTTCTTCGCTCTGACTTGATAATCTTCAAATGGTGAGGAAGCATTGGCAAACAATTGTTGTGAAATCTTACCATGTTCCTATAGTACCTTCTCAGATTTGTCATCCTCAACAGTCCAGGCATTGGGAAGCATTTTACGTTGATCCTTGAAAAATTTCTCTTTCTTGCTTTGTATATTGTGCATCTTCATTTTCAGCCTGACGAGCTTGTTCTCTTTCGCAGTCTGTCGATGCTTTTCACTCACCAGAGTGAGAGTCTCCTTAAGAGCTTTAGATTTTATTTTGTTGTTAGCAGCTTCGCTCTTGAACCATACTAGTTGTTGATTATCTGTCGACATCTACATCACCATTTCTTGAAGAGTTTCATTATAAAGTTTCATCTCAAACTTCAACCTTTCTTTCCCATGTGAATGGTGGTTGAAGTTTTTTGTCTATTTTCTCTTTTATGTAACCGTAAATCTTACGTATTCCCCTCAGGGTAAAAGCGAATTGGATTGTATTTCCAAGCATCCCTATCTCTTCCATTCAAAGAAAATTGATCACTGAGATGAAGAGCCTCCATGTATCCTATAGTAGTGGCCTCAAAAATCAACACACTGATGCCACGATGGCCTCGTGGACCATATGAATGCCGAACAGTTCTCACTAAAGTGTAAGAGCTGAAATACTCACGCAGTTCTTCTTTTTCCATTCCAATCCACTTTTCATTGTCATCTTTCTCAAGCCAGTATTCATAATAATCACTATTGGTGGTCACAATTTTACGTTATCTTCAGATTCAATACCATCCTATTGTCCATACACCACACTTGTAGGTAGTGCAAAAGTTCCCCTCAAACGTAGCTCTTCCTCCAAAAGTTGAGCGAGCTCTCTGTGTGATTTAATCCTTGATCCACCTTTTGTTTTTATGTGAGAAACCAATGCTTGCAACCCTATATACCACGCAATTACACTTGGAACACCTTTGCAGGCAGGCAGTACTACTGTCTTTCAGGATCATTAATCTTAGTAATATCCAACTTGTCAAGACTTTCAAAAACTTTCTTGAACCAATGATTTTTCTTGCGCTCCTTATAGCTCTTTTCTTTCACAGCAAAGTCATCGCCATTCAGACATCCATCTTTATCACTATCATCATTACATAAATCCAATTGATTTTCCTCCCCATAAGATTCACAGGCCATATCATCATCAACAACAGGGGAATTGGATGATCCAACATTTTTACGCAATCCCAATTTCTCAATAACAACTGGATGACCCCAAGATTTTGAAATGGGATGTTGAGGAATCCATTGCTTCTTTCTAGAACTGACCTCTGTCGTTGTTATCAAACTTCGTAGCACACACAACCCATCTATCATTTTGATCAAAGTTGAAGCTCAATTCTCCAGCACCTGCATTTATCTCATTAACCCCAAATGTTTTGGAGATAGCTTTCTTCTTTGCTGGTTCATTACAATGCTTAACAACTCCTTTCTTGCGGCTAGAACTCATATTCAAATGAAATAAATGATTTGGGACAGATTGGCAGAAGAATGCAGAGTTTGGGTGGAACTACTAATCTCTCAGGATTTTATCTCTTTGATTCCTTCTTCGGAACCCTAATTCACAAGACTACAAATAGTAACAAATTTTGTAAATCTAAAGTTAGCGTTATAATAGGAAAAATTATAATATATGGATGATAAGAAGTAAATTTAACGGATTCCCATAGAACATTAACCACTAGTTAATTTTTACCTTTCAGGACATACAAATTAGATAAAAATTTAAAATTTCCTCTTAATTTTCTCACTTTCTTGACTCCTATAAAAACAATTTATTTTCAGCTAATTAAATTTATACTAGTTTCACAGCACGTGCATTGTCACGCCTCAAATCCCATTATGGCGGACTGGCACCTATTGTCGATAAGGCCCGGGAGAACCAACCTATATCTATGTGCTTTCTATATGCATTATAAGGAATTCCACTTTCAGTATGCCTTTAAGAAAGTAAATTGTCACGCCCCAAATCCCATGAAGGCAGACTGGTACCCGTTGCCGATAAGGCCCGGGAGAACTAACCTATATCTATGAGCTTCCTATATGCGTTATAAGGAATTCCACCTTCAGTATGCCTTTAAGAAAGTAAATAACACTAACAAGCCAAAAGGAAAAGCATATGACTAGGCCGTTGGGGCCACGCTGTCCAAAGTACAAAATATGACCACACTTTAATTTACATAGTCGACAAAGCCTCTATATACTAACGGGAATCTGATAAGGGTCAGGACAGGCCCCGCCTCGACTAACTATATAATACAAAACATAAGCTCTAGACATGCAAAGCCC